>JANRMR010016678.1:5605-19114 GCA_025434825.1 Bergia sp. 'catenularis' | reverse complement strand
AAGCATATAAACAATGTCAAACCACTTCAAACTGCCAAGGATGAAAAGTAATCTGTGCAAATATTTAATATTTGAGAGTAAAATGGAGACGAACCAATTATTCACTACCTTGACTTTTCAAATAAAATCTACTGCCCATTTCCCTGCATTGCCAATCAGCCAGTCCGCAGTTTTAATAGTCGGTCTATATGGATTCTGTGGGTGTTTGTTTGCTGACTATTACTTCACATGAAATCGAAAAGACACGCCCAGTCACAAATTAAACAAGCCGCCACTGACATGACGCTCACTGAAACCGGAATTTCACACGCCTTTGAAAATTGATTTAGCAATGAGCTCCAAAAATCAACTTATTCTACTATTCAAATCAAAACAGACTATTATGGGACTTTCTATTTCAATCAAAGTTTAAAATAGCTCTGTTTTACGTCGACAGTCAATTGTTGTGACTAGCAATGCTGAATGACGTTTTTCTTGAGTTTAAAATCGTATGCTAGTTTTATACATAAATGTATAATGAAATAACAAAAGTGTTGCTTCCCACAACATGCATGGCAAGCAATTTAAGAAAATAACGAAAGTGATCAAAGATCAGTATTAGGCTAAAACCGTCCTATGAAGTGTTTGGGGCGTTACAGAGCTTCTAACTTTGCTGTTTGTGTTTTGCGGTTCACATATTGTTGCTCACATATAATTAGGGGGACTTTTTACTACGTTTAAAACACTTCTTTTCATATCAGCTTTGAAAACGTTTTACTGAAGCCAATACTGTAGTATTATACAAAAAATAGTTAAAGAAAATTTTTCTTGGATAGTACTAGCTAATCAAACCGTTGAATTGAATTATTTGTTTCATATTTCCATATAATCTAAGCAGATCTTCTTTTCGAGTAGACGTTTTTTCCATCAGCTTTGAATTAGTTAATTCTATGGCGCTATTTTCACTTACGCGTTATACAATGTCCAAAATATTGAACGAATTTAAGGTATCTGCTCACCGGCAGTACCAATATGCCTTGGCTATTGTTTTACTACATAAAATTTAAAAGGTTTTTCCCCCGCTGTTTTTTAACAATAGACCTCTATCTCTCTCTATACGATTTTTAATTACGCAAGTTATGTACTTACTATTCCTCCGGGCATTTTTTCTCTTGAAAGAAATTGTTTCTATAAACAAAGATTTGGTAGACCGCCAACGCTAGTTCATATTCATATACATTGATACAAAAAGAGCATGGCAAACAGTTAGAAAAAGAAACTTTTTTTCTGTTTAGCACTCAAAAGGAGCCCTTTGGAAACCCTTAAAACCTCTTGACGAAGAAATGTGCAGGTTGAAACTCAAATAACACGGTAATAAATAAACAATCCTGCTCTTAAAAGTAGACTTTTTATCGTTGCAGCTCCGCAAGGAACCTCAGAGTCTTTGCTGTACTATAAGGGAAGTTTAAAGATTTCAATTTCAAATGAAACACACACAATACATGAAAATGTATATAAGCTCGTTCACACAGACACAGTACCTACACTGAAAGTAGTTGACAGAAATTGCACTCTTATGACTAAAGACAAATAGAATTAACTTTATGCAAAGGTGAAAGGTTCAAAATCCTGTTTGGTAAGTTTTCGAATTCTTTATATGGACATCTACAATCATAACAGTTCAAACACAAGCAGGCCGTTTCCGATCTAGACAAAAGCGCGCATCTGGTTTTGAGCTAGCGGCAAGTCTGGCTGATTAACATCTTTAAATAGAGTTCTCTAGAATACTTATTTTATTTAAAAGCACAGAAACAGCATACAGTTTGACTCATTTATTGTGGCCTGCGTGTTAGAGTATGAGATGTCGCAAATGCGAATCAACGAACTTCCGGATCCGCGCAAAATAAAGGTTGGTAATAAATTACAGTTCAGGAACTGTCCTGACATAGTGGTATATCTGCATAGATTTCAAAAATGGTTTTTGCAAAAACGTCACTATGAGCACTTAAATTTAGTATAATTTCTGAGATTTAATGACGTGTGCTTAATATGAGGTAGTAATTACTACTCAGCAATATGTAAAGCGTCAAATGCCTTAAGATAAATGTTCTGTTCAAAACTAATCGACTCGTAATCAGCAGTGGAACTGCTAGGCCATGCTCAAAGGGACTTTGTACTTCACACGATATATTCTGAGCGCCAGACAAGTAGACAAGTAGTAAGGTAAAACAAAATCCTAAATTGTTTTAAGGCTATTTTGTATATTTATCAACCTAAATGATTTGACAGTACAGACTAAATGAAGATGAAATTTCATTTTATGTCGATGGATCATTAATTTTTAGCTGCTACGGGTCGGTCTTTCCCAGCTTGTAATAACAATTGGCTCTTGCAGCATGCATCGTTCATGAAATTTTACCTGAAGTTTAACATTTTCTTTATAGTACAAACTGACTAATTTTAAATTATTTATAGTGTGACTTTTAAACTACAATCTTGTTCAATATGTTGTTCTTTCGCCATACACTGCTGCATGTTTCCCAACAAGACTGTGTTATGTGGAATTCAATGTCTTATCAATTCTTGTTTCGAGAGTGAAGACCATCTTTTAATCCTACAAGGTTGATAACCAAATCTTGGCCCCCGATGCAGCTCCCGTGACTAAACCATGGAATAAGTTTATTCAGGGGTTGCAAAAAACTTGTCCGGCTTTTTTACACTATAATAATTTGTTTTTGCTTAAGGCATGATCTGAAGCAGTTAAAGATTCACATAAAGCATATCGGTATATACATAAAAACTCGACAAGACAGGTTCAAACGGTTTCTAGGAATGTTTGTTAGTTTTGCAGAACATGGTGAAATCTAAAAAGTGTTTAGTCAAAACTTGCAGATATCTATTAGGTGCCATTCAAACAATGCGTGTAAACAAAATGCAATTGGTTCACTTGCAACTCCTAATGTACAAACTCGAAATGGCTTTTTTATTTTTTAATAAGTTTTTGATCAACCCGATTGATATTCACGTGACCTTATTGCTGTTATCAATAAATTTTAAATTGAATAGCTCATATAGTGAACAAAATAAATAACTTAGTTGTTCTATCGTTAAAGTAAAGGTTCTTGTTTAAAGGAAGTTTCCACTTTTCACCTAAGACCTTGTAACAATACAATAAATTATGTTAAAAAACATTGGGAAATACAATTAAATAAGTTTTATTTTCAGAAACAGAGTTAGAAAGAAAAATACGTCACCAATATATAGCAACCGCGTGTGGCTTACAACTTGAGGGTTCCGTAGTGACTTGAAGTTGAATTGTTCACATTCTTAATCGTATTCATTCCATCACGCAATAGTTTAACAGTGTTTCTCGTTTGTTTAAAAAACGGCTGAAAAGAATGTTTTATAGTTGATTTTACATTTTGTTGTATATGCGTGTTCTATTTACAAGTAGGAACTAACATTCCACAAAAGAAAGAAACCACACACGTCTTCCGCAAGCCTTAGGTTCAAACCTTTGAAGAAGTCCAAGATATATCTCTTAAATGGACGGAAAATACTTGCACACGCTTCTCATTAGGTAGTCTATGAACAAATAAACACAAAAAAGTCTTAGAAAAAACCCTATTTTTATTTCAGTACGATTTAGTGTATGTACACTTTTTAAATTGTCTTTCTATTTGAGGGAAAACAGGTCACTCGCCAGCACAGTGCTTGCGTGAGATTGAACAAAAGATGTTCCAATGTCTTTGATGGTTCGGCGTTCCACAGAATCTTGAGATTCAGTAATCCGAAACATTCTCATCAGCAATACTAACGACACTAACGCGCAGTGGAGCGAGAGCGACTGAGTCAAACTGGTGTTTTCAGATTGAACAAGTCATGTTGTGCCCTTAAGTAAACCAGTTATATATCAGTTAACAGTAATACTCCTAACACAAAATCAACTTTTCAATCTGAGAAGAGTTGCTAGTTATCATACTTCTCGATTTAACCTGACAGTTTAGTAAGAGTTTGGATTACTAAAATAACTGCAACTGCGGAACAAACTCGTTACAGACCTGACTAAGCACACGACGTTAAGTACTGAGAGTTACCCCCAATCAACATGATATGTAATTATTTAAAAGGCAAAGCATAAATACACATTCATGTTCTGTTTTGCTATTTGTGTTTTTCTATTTTTTTTTTCAACTATCCAATAACTATCCAATTATATAACATTATGGAGCTGAAATGGTCTTAATCGTCATCATGATTTATTATTGATCCTCCAGGAGAAATATTCGCAGGAACATGAAATACTTCAGAAACGGATACTTCCTTTGCAACTCAATGAATTGTGAAAACCATAGCTGATGGTCTCTATCGTGACAAACGTTGTTTTTACTCACGGTTCGCTTTTCTCAGCATAAAGACATGTTGCCTAAATTTTTAATTTGTTCTTAAAAAGAACACATTTATGACGATCTTAGATTGACATTCAGATAATAATGCATAGAGCTTTAGAGTTTTAAAATGAATTAATGAGATTCATCAGTAAAAAGCAACATATTGATCGAGTGTAGTGCTCATATTTGTAATTCTCCGCAAATAGTTCCGGTTACAAAGTGATCAAAAAGGAACTTAAAATTAGACAGAGTGATGTCAGTTCAGCCAGTATACTCAAACCGTCGGGAGCTCTTCGCTGCTTGCTGGAAACAAGACGTCGATAAAATGAACGTAAGTTTCTCCATCAGAAAGCTTAAGTTTGAACAAATCAGAAATCAGTCATAACATGAATTACTCAAATCAATTCTTGTATATGAATGACAAGCATAACACTTTTTAGCAGCCATTTTATAACATCTTAAATACTTGTCTAATGCTAGAACGAGTGTCCCTGATACACAATTATTTACGACTATATAACGACTAGCTTTACAAAAATACAGTATTCATATGAAGGGCTTCAGCGGTCTATATAGTGCATGATACCAGCAGTTAGTTATTAAGCAAACTGAGATTTAAAACAATAATTGAACTTGAAGCTGAAATTGAACGCAGCTATTTTTATGTGTTTTTTTTTGAGTCATGAGTCAAATTTTACAGTTTCCATCTTTTCGATTGTGTAGTTCAGGTGTATGACAAGTTTAAGAAACACATTTATTGGACATTTTTAAGTACATGAACAGAATCCAAACCTTAATTCTAATCATATCCCTATCCCTACTCCTAGTCTTAGCCCTATCCTAATGAGGCAATATGAGTAAATGTAAAGCTGTAATCCAAAACCAAGGTCTTAAATATTGTCCTAACCTTAAAAACTTAAACTTAACCCTAACTCTAGTTTAACTCTAATGCTAACTCTTCCCTACATCCGCTTTTTATTTATTTATTTGTTTGTTTATTTATTTACTTACTTACGTATTTATTTTAAAAAAGCATGTACTTTAGTAAGTCAGTATAAACAAGTATCCAGCTCTGTGAATTCTGTATCTATAAATGTCCTTATATAATAAGTCAGTTTGCAGTCGTTAAACATGTTAATGGCGCTGGAAGGGTTTATTGTGAAGCTGGTTTTACGTGTCTGAAACGCACGCTAACCTTTTAGCACCCTCATCCGGATTTCATTTTTTCTATGGTGACATAGAGTCTGAGATTCGGTTCACCGACACGTTTTGCTATTCTTTCCGCAAACCGACAACCCACAAGTAGCATCACGCATACATTCGCACATGTTCAAACATGAAGTCGTGTTGGTATTCAATTTTTGCGTCTGACGTTTGCTAAAATCACTTCCGTAGTTACACGTTATTGATAGTCTTAATTATCACAATGCAATAACGTTATAAACTGACTCCAAACTGAACATTACAAACAAAGCCAAAGGCCTCCAGAAAATAAGATGAAATAAACAGTATCTGCGTGTTGTCGGAGAAATCAACGAATAAAATAGTTCGTAATGAAAAAGTACCGGGGTTGATTTTGTAGTTACAATATATCAACAAAGAAATCCAGAAATCGTGATCAGAAACTTGTCCAAAGTTATTTCTCATCGATAGCATCACCTTTTACGGCAACAAAAGAACGGAAGAAGCTTGTATGACTTTTATAAATGACGTAGGATGCGCAGTTTATCTCTGTAAAGATTATCTGATACGTTGTGCTTGTGTAATTCCGCTATTTTATTGCGGATACTTGGGTTTAATTCATAATTGTTATTAATACTTGATGATGTTTTCTCGTATGTACATTTTTCCGTATATATTTCAATCCTTGCAGCCTTCAAGCCACTTCACAAGTACAATGTCGACTGAAGACAAGTCAAGGCTACTCCCGCCACAAACAGACTCGTTCTCTTCCATTCTTTTTTCATGGCTTAATCCGATATTTAAAAAGGGATTTTCAAAAACTGTGTTAGAAACGAGCGATTTACACGAGCTCGAAGAAGACAACAAAGCTGAATATGAAACAGAAAGACTTGAAAAATACTGGTTTAGAGAGAAAAGAAAATACAGCGCTCCTTGTCAAAGACCAAGCTTGGGCAGAGCTGTTTGGCAGTGCTACCGTAGGAACTTATTGCATTCTGCATTGTATACTACAGTTGAATCAGCCTCAAGAATTACTCAAGCTCTGTTGATCGGGTTACTGGTGACTGGGCTCTCTCAGGGAATAAATGGCCCCCAAGGCAGTAGAGTTCTATTTTATGTTCCCACCTTGTGTTTTGCAACTTATTTATTTGTCATAACTTTACATCGTGGACAATTTCTTGGGAAGCTTTACGGCATGCGTCTTCGCATAGCACTCACAGGACTCGTGTATAAAAAGGTCAGTACTTTTAATAATACTTAAGTACGTGATAATTAACCTTAAGAACTGCTATAAATTTGTTGTAATTTTGATGTTCTTTTTGTACTGTCAATACATATTTAAACAACTGAAAATAGCAAACCCTTTATACTGAACAACCACCGATACTGCTTATACAGCCGGTAATACTTACATTCGCTGGCGTGGCTAGTATTCTGAGGGAGACTTCCCGTTTTTCTCAGAATTAACCATCGGGTTAATCAAATGACCGGATTTAGGTTTTGTATTACTGATAGGAGTATATTCCCGTTGTAGTGATACAAGTCATCAACATTCTCTCTGTTTTTTGTAGTGATATTTAACGTGTCTACGACATACTGTAGACTTCCAGGCGCCCCTTTCGCCGGTTATAGGCCGAGTCTTCCCGTCCCACTCAACCCCCCCCTCCCCTCTTTCTTTCACCACCGTCTTCATAGGTTTTGAAATTTCTTGGGTGGTTTAACTTTAATTTTGTCTTCATGGTATTTTATAAAACTGTTACCTGAATTCTTAAGTTTAATTTTTATGGTCACAAAGGCGAAACATTGCGCGAAAGATATCGCTGTTAACACTTCTATTCATTGATTTGTTGAAAAATGTTATGAAATGAGTCGGGCTGAGTCAGCGAGTCGCGTTAAACGATCTCATCGAACTTTTCAGATATATACAGTTACTTATTAACACTTTGTTTTCGCTTTTCAGCTTTTCAAGTTAAATCAAAACTCTGTGGCTCATTTTACGTCTGGTCACGTGGTCAACTTAGTGTCAAATGATGTCCGCAAGTTTGACAATTTCTTCAGGTCGTTTCACTACCTGTGGTTAGCCCCCTTGGAACTTGTCATCACAACTTATCTGGTGTGGCAGATGATTGGCTGGTTAGCCATTATCGCTAGTGTGTATATGTTACTGTTTATCCCCACGCTTGGAGTTGTAGGTAAGAAATAAAACAAGTTAATATACACCTGTTTCAAAAACGGTTGACCAAAAAATACATAAATCATGAAAGATATGACCCGTCGGAACTCTAGGTAACAGCTTATTAGTATCCAAGCTGTGTTGCAAGTGCGAGATGATATCACTGCAGTTATGACAATAGATGAAAGTGCTGTAATTGTTACCTTGAAATTGCTCACCTTGGTCAGTGTGAGCAGTACAAATTCAGGAACTGCCTGGGTTCATATCTTTCATGTTTTACATTTTTTTCAGTCCACCTTTCTTGAAATGGGTGTATTTTACTCTATTTGATCTTTAACAGCAGAACGTTTGAACACATATTTTTGTGAGAAAAACTCACGTATCACAACTTAGATTTGCTTGCAACGAGGAGTAAATGTTCAGAAGAATGATAAAATAAAAAAGAAGTGTTTAAAAGTATAGCTCAACAAAATTAAGTTAAGGTGATTTATTAGATAAAAATAATAATAATAATAATAACAATAATAATCTCTATTTCTTTAGCGCTATTCCTACTACAAAGGCGCTTTACAAATTAAACTAATATGAATAAAAGGAAAAACTAATAAAATGGATAGAAACAAAAGTGTAAACTAAAATGATTTATGTTAATAAGTACTAGCTGTTCGTATCATCTTTGTTTTATCTAAAGTTTTAGCTTAAAAGAAACGTTTTAACATGTTCTTTGAAAGCGAAGCAGAAAAGATAATTGAGCCTCCAATATATACTAGTTTTTTCTTGATAACGTGTACAGACTGAGTTGATATGCGCTAAATCCACTCGCTAAAGGCTTTATGCTGTTTTTTAGGTAAATTGCTTGGAAAACTCCACCTCAAAATATCAACGTTGACGGACCGTCGAGTGCGGCTTACTGGTGAGATTCTGACCGGAATTCGCGCCATTAAAATGTATTGCTGGGAGAAACCGCTGAGCGATATGATTGGCAACCTAAGAAAGTAAGTAAATATTCCTTCCACCTTTATAGAGCTCTATCTTAACTGGTGCTAGTGATCTCTCGTTGTAAACATAATTCTGTTTTTTAAAGGAGTTGGTTTTGTGTTTAATGTCCATCTTAAAATATTTGTGTGCGTTTATTGGAAAAAATAGAAAAAGTGATAGAAAGCACATAAACATGTCTAGTTGTTTTGGTTAAAAATACTACAGAGAGAGAATCAGTACATGGTTAGTTGTTTAGCAAAGGTTTTCAACCGGATTACAATGGAGCAGTATTAGTAACTTATGTTAATTGTTTCTATCAGCTTCTTCATAGCTTACACTTTTATCATTTCAGGCTAGAACTGAAGAAAATCCACTGGTTCTCGATACTGCAAGCAGGACTTGTGATTATCTACTTCTTCACCATGGTCACACTTAGCTTAATTCTCTACACAGCTCTAGTATTGGAGGGGCATCTACTGACCGCGCAAAATGTGTTTTGCACAATGGCCTTATACAGTAACATCAAACACTCACTCTGCGGTCACTTTGGGCTTCAGATGAGTTATACTCTACAAGGTCTTGCCTCCCTCAAGAGAATTCAAAGCTTTCTTGTACATCAAGAGAGGCATGAGTCCTGCAGTGTTGACAACCCTTCCTTTTTCAATGTTAATTACATTTCTGATAAGGCAATACAAGATGTTGTCCCTGGAACAGTTTGCGAAGGAACATTTAACCAGCTGTTTTCTCCCAAGGTTAAAACTAGCCCTCAGGAATTCCCAGATATGGAACAAAACTGCGACAACTTCGTTGTCAGTTATATTTCTGATAAAGCAATTCAAGATGTTATCCCAGCAAAAACCTGTGATGGAACTTATACACGCCTGTTTTCTCCTATGGCCAAAACAAGCCCTCATGAGTTTCCCTATAGTGCCCTTAATAACGACTCCTTTAGTATCAATATTGAGGATATCTACAACGACAACATTAACTACAACAACAACAACAACAACAATAACAACAAGACCGAGGAAGTCACGCCGTTCCTTAGTGTAAAAGATGTGACTTGTTACTGGAGTGACAACTCCACGCATGCATGCCTTAGGAACATAAACTTCAACGTGTCAAATGGAGAGGTATTAGCAGTTACTGGACCAGTTGGTTGCGGCAAATCGTCACTACTAATGTCCATGTTAGGAGACCTCCGCCCTGCGTATGGTGAGATCAACAAGAGTGGCAGTGTTGTATGCGCACCACAGGTTCCCTGGCTGTTCACTGGTACAATTCAAGAGAACATCCTGTTCGGTTTACCATACGACCACAAGCGCTACCAGGAAACGGTTAAGGCCTGCCAGTTGGTGTCAGACTTTAAAATGTTTCCAGATGGAGACTCCACCTTGATCGGAGAACGTGGAATCAGCCTGAGTGGAGGTCAGCGGGCACGAGTTAGTTTAGCACGTGCAGTTTACTACAACGCCGATATTTACCTACTTGATGACCCGTTCAGTGCACTGGATATCAATGTGGGAAAGAAGCTCTTCGAGGAGTGTATTAAGGGTTTGTTGAAGTCTCGATTGGTAATCCTTGTAACACATCATGTCAGTTACCTGCAAGAGGTTGATCGGATTATTTTTATGAAGGAGGGGAACATGATTGCCGAGGGTAGCTACGAGGAGCTACAACAAGCTGGTATAGACTTCTCTGCAGCCACCCAAACATGTCACGTCCCAAAAACCGAGACAGCCACAAAAACCGTGACTGATAGCAAACATCCTGAGCTGAAAGGCGAGCCAGTTTCCAAGGGGCTGGGGAGAGCAGAAGAGGGAAAAGCCACAGGAGCTGTACCGCTGAGCTTGTATTGGAAGTATTTCAGGGCGGGAAACTCGACTTTGTCCCTCGTCACTGTGTGTGTGTTGTTCATTGCAACTCAAGGTGAGCAATTTCAATAACAAAAAGATCAAAGAAAAAATAACGGTTATTCTGCTGGCTGCAATAGAGAACAGAAGCCAAGGAGAGCATTTAGATGTATGTATTTAAAGCAATATCCAAAGATAGCTTGAGGCAATATGGATTATAGTTATATAAAATGTATTTCTCATTTTTTTTTCTTTAGCTCATTACGAGTTGCATAACTAAATTTGGTCAGAATATGATAATGAAGGTTATAAGTCAAGTGTAATAACTAATGCGGTATAATAAGTGAAGCAGCTTCGTATTTTAAAGTTTCCTTGTGGCCAAACATTTTACATCGACTAAAAATTGTTTTAGCGTCTTACTGGAAAATAAATTTTGATGAGACCTAGGTGGGGGTAATGAACGTCAGAGTTCAAACGCAAAGACAAACTAAAACATTTTAAAGATGAACTCATAGATAACTCGTTTACTCATTATTTCACGATATTCAGATAAATAGTAGAATAATTTTATTACTTTAATGTCTGAACAAAAACTGTAAAAATATTAAAGACGAAACCTTCTTTACTCTAGTCATACTAAAAGGAAGCGAGTGGTGGTTGGCCCGGTGGAGCGACATGCCATTTGAGGAGCAACAGAATCATTCCAATATCTACATCTTCGCTGGCCTGATTGGCTCTTACGTGATGATGAGTTTCGTGGCTGGCCTGACGCACTACAAGAGCTACCTTAACTCTAATAAACGTCTCCATGATAACATGGTGTCCTCCGTAATGCGATCGCCCGTGCTTTTCTTCGACACCAATCCAGTTGGTCGCATACAAAACAGGTAAACTTATTTATGGCTTAATTTTTAAACTAAAAGTTAAGGTGGCAAGAAACAAGGCTTGACTCTCTGCATCTTGTAATTGCTTCAATTATTCACATGCCAGCATTTTTAAAAATAAGCTTCGTATATGTTGCACGAAACAACGAAACAGTGTATTGTTCATTCTCTCTAATAATAGAATAAATAATAGAATTAACTAAAAAGCAGGGGGGAATTAAACATGTTGAGCACTTCTATTTATTTTGTTGTTTGATTATTATTACTGTATTGTAAAGCATTACATTATATTGCGTTCATTGTTTAATTGTTTTATATCATTTTTTCTTTGCAGATTTTCCAAAGACCTTGGCTACGTGGATGAGGAACTTCCAAATGTTGGTTTCAAATTCTTCTTCTCTACTATCAACTGTCTGGGTAGCCTATTGGTAGTAGCCGCTGTACAGTACTGGTCAGTAATCGCAGCAGTTCCCCTTCTTATATTGTTTGTAATTCTTGGACTATACTACATTAGAACTACCCGAGAAGTTAAACGCCTCGAAGCGACCAGCCGAAGCCCTCTGTACTCACACGTCAGTGAAACATTACAAGGTCTGACCAGTATCCAGTACTTTGAAGCCGAAGAGAGATTTATTAAGGATTTCTACAGGTACGTTCTTTGATGGTAAATTTTAAATAATTTTATAGTTGTCTCAGGGTAATGCCGTTAGTCGTAGAAGTTGTTGAAAGCAAAGACATGTACAAGGAGACAGAAAATTTACTGAAGATATTAAGAACATAGTGTTGTTTATGTATAAATTTAAGCAAAACTTTTTTAATGAAGCATCGTTATTCACTAAGTTGTCTGTGGTGGCAGTTTCAAGCTTTTATGATCAAGTTTTGCCACAAAAGGAGCATGACAACAACAAAACCGAGAATCCTTTAGGGACGTTACCTTTGCTGAGAGGTATTGGTCGCAATGAGATAAAAAAAAATTAGGGAATGTCTTCATCAATAATTACAGTAATATTTATGAAATTTATCATTTATACAAAAATTCCCTCTACTCTTTTTCTTGATATATGTGTACATATGTGTATTTTTCCATGTTTTTGTGTCTCCAGCTTCCATTTAACTTCATCTTAGTCTATGGTGAGGGCTTCCTAACGTATTTAGTTATTCCGGAAAACCAGTAATAATCCCTAAACTTTGTTCACTTCATTTTACAAGAATTTGTAAACTATAAATTGCATTGAGGTGCAAAATAAAAGCCTTGCCGCTGTTGCGTGATAAATATTTTTACGGATCAACTTTTGCAGCTTTCAAGACGAGCACACCCGGGCGTGGTTCACGTACATCGCTGGAGGGGAGTGGCTTGGACTCCGTGCCGAACTTCTCACCGCTACATTCTTCGCCGCCGCAGCTATCGCTGCCGTCGCAAATTCAGCCGATGCGGGTTTCACTGGCCTGGCACTGTACTCGGCAGTAAACCTCACTCAGATAATATACGTTGCAGTACACAACAGCGTGCAGTACGAGACTCTGATGACATCAGTTGAACGATTACTCGAATATAGCGAACTTCCTCCAGAGCCAGGTTACCAAGATGAAGCCCAGCCTCCAACAGAGTGGCCAAAAGAAGGAAGTATTTCATGTGAGGATCTGACACTTTCATACTACGATGGTGGTCCAAACACTCTGACGAATGTCAACTTTGATTTAAAGGCAAAAGAAAAGGTAATTGACATGACGATAGAAACTATTATAAATCGCCTCAAAGTATTCAATTTATTTTAAAAATTGGCTAACTGAATATCAATAATGATCTTGCTTGAAAAAGCTTGTCTATAGCTTGTTTAGTATGAAAAGCCAGGCATTCCATTAACGACTGGAATTCCATTAACTAGCGCTTGTGTACACGTGCTCAACGCGTTCCACATTCTTGCCCATATAAGCCATAGCATACTGCAGATAGCATTTTACAGCAATATTCAGTCGAACAACATGAAAAAGGAAAATTGGAAATGCTGACTAATCAGTTTAGTTAACAGTTTTTAGTCTGTGTCAACCCTTTTAAGCCCTTGAGTATA
>JANRMR010016567.1:0-15356 GCA_025434825.1 Bergia sp. 'catenularis' | reverse complement strand
ATTTTTTTTTTCTATCAATGAATTTTAATTATAGATATACCGAGTTACATCGTTTTAGACAGGCGTCATAGGCTACGCTCGCGCCCTGTGTACGTGTTTTAGGGACATAGCACCCAAACGTTTTTATACTGCTATAACAATAATAATAATATTAACAATAAATTTCATCACACCTGAGTCACTTCGATTGCCCACCGAACTTTTTCTACCGGCGGTCGACGATTCTTCGGTGGAGCTCGGCCGCAGAATGTTTGGTCTCGGGGGTTGAAGAGTTTCCACTTCTTCATAAAGTTGTTCCAGGGTCACTGGAAATAAGTTGCATGCACTGTGACAAAGCGCGTTTTTATCCGTTGAATTGCTCGTTTGTAAAACACTATCGATTTTGGTCATACTTTTTGAGCGAGGCTTTGCAGGGAAAAGAACATCTGTACAATCATACTTTGTTTTCCCCCTCGCAGCTTGTGGCCCAGCGTGTTTTGTGACTGGCTTGTCTTGGCTTGATGGCTTCTTTGGTTCACTGAGTGTCCCAGTTGATTTGGTTTGCTTCGTGGTTGTTCGTGTTTTGTCATGTGAACCATGAGTAGAAGAACTCACAGTTTTACTTGAGAGCTTTGCTTTTGGTTTTGTGCCGGTAGGAGATGTAATTCGGGAAGAACGTTCTGTTTTAGATTTAGTCGGAGGCTGCTTCGTGGCAGTTACAGTTTTCGAATGAACTACAACCTTCCCTTGTGTTGGGATGCTTCTTGAAGAGCTTGAAGAACTTGATGTTGCTTTTCCAATCACAGATTTGCCCTTACTTCGTGGTTCCGTCGCGGAAGGCTCGACGGTAGGGCTTTGTTGTTTCCTGTGCATTACTACACTTGTATATCTGCCGCCATGATACTTGGCGATTCGTTGTATGCTGTCACGATCGCAATTCAAAGCATCGCGTCTCTGTTGTGATTTGAACGATCGCCTTTCACATCCCAGGTCAGGAGCACTGTTTTGATTTCCGCTCCAACTGTCGTGAACTAAGAACTGTTCAGCCATAAATTCATATCGCAAGTTATCTCCGACTTTGAGCTCTCCGCCCCCTCCGGGTTTGTGATTCTCTGAAGGTGCCTTCAAATTTTTCATCCCAATATTTGATAAATCCTCCTCTTTTGTTTCCTTCAATTCAGGTGACGGAGGCTGAACTACAATTGTCGGTGGTTTCATCCACCTGGAAACAGCAGGTTTTCCGTTCATAACCAATTATTTTTAGAGCAATTATTAATCGACGCAATGTTACAAAATATGTCGTTCTACAAAGTCACACGCAAGTCAGTGAGATGGCTCATGAAGTCACCAACGCTGCATTTCACGTCCCTTTCAAAATGTTGTTCCACGAAGGGCTGAAGTTATATATAACGAGTTGTGTTTCCAAAAAAACAATATTTTTTGGTCTCTTTCAGTGTCTTTAAGGTAAACATAGGTTAAGTACCCAAGACTGATCTCCGTGTGTTTTCACGACTGAAATTTATGAAGCAGCGGAAATGATATATCGTATTTCATGACGTTTTTGTTTTGCTCCTGGCCATCATTACTATTTAAAATAAGTTTAAAACTGATCGGATTTCGGTTCTAGAAAATATTCAGTGAAGTCAGGGAGACTTCGAATATAATCACGAGACGCTATTGATCATCAACATTTTTTTAGTTTTTTTAAACTGACTATTAAAATCTAGGTTACTTTAAAAATTTCTCAGACGTAGACAAAGAATAAAACAATTTTAACAGAGTCTTATAGGAGTAAGACAGAAGGATCAGGACAGAAAGTGAGGAAGAGAACGGGGAAGTAAGAAGAACAGTCCCAGAGATCTTTCCTTCATAAATTGCCGCAATTGATCAGCCAATTAAGAAAATGTATAGTTACTTTCTTGTTTAAAAATAAGCTATAATCGCTGAGGAATCCGTCGGTGCTGCAGCTGAAGTTGACGGTGGTCTTTTTGCGGACGCTTTGGTAAATCACTTTTAGATGGGCAAAACCAGATATTTCTGAACAGCAGTTTTACTTGACTCTTCATGATTACGCTGTTCTCTTTGTCGCGTTTGTCCTGATATGACATTTTTCTTTTCATTCTTTAGTGTTTCCCACCGTTCTTCGCAACTATACAAAGAAGTCTTACCTTTGATCACATTAGCTTAGAGTTAGAACTAACCCTATAGCTACTTTCCAGATTGGCAAAAGGAAAGCAACTCTACCTGAGCATTGGTTTTCAATATTTAAAAGTTGAAAATTGCTCTGTTTCACGGAAATTGTAGTAAAACCTGGGTTTTTTTTGTGTCTTTTGCCTGTGTTAGAAAGCCAAACACCAACCGAAATATATTATTGTAGTAACCAGTAAGACTAATCGAAATGCAAAATTGTGTGTTTATCTTAACGCCTAACCCAGCTGTAGCACTACATAGCTATATATAATTCATTTGCCATGCCCACTTCCGAATTACAACTTTAAATAAAATCCCTAAAAGGTTATAAATTCCTTTTTGCCGAAATATTTGGTGAACTTATTAACGATAAAGTTTTAAATTTAATTAAAGGGAGTTTTGGAAGCTTATTCACGATGATCAAATATCCATTGCCTCTGCTGATTGTCGTGTAACTTACGTTAGCGAACTATACGTTGACTGCTCTGATCTTCACTAAAAACATTGACGGATTTTGTCTTGGTGTTTTAAAATGATTTCGATAGTAAAGGGCTCTTATAAACATTGGATAAAACACCGATGAGTGATCGTGGGTCGACGTTTGCAGAAATTGAGAAAAAGCGTATGGTTAAAATGTAACTTACCAGCATTTCTCATAGCTTAAATTTCATTTCAAGCGGCATATATTATATATAATTTTGGTTATAGTTTGTCCGAGTTTTCTAACTTATTGAGGGAATATTTCTTCAGCAAAAGTATAAAAATTCGGCAGCCTTGTCTTCCCCGCTCGTACGTTTGTCACGCGATGCTCGGCTCCCAACATGCACAGCGGTCCCTCCTCCTCTATCCGCACAAAGAACGGCGTGCGAAGGACACTAACTATGGCTGACCGTGATGGTGACTTTGCTTGACCAATTCGTGACGCCGTATAACGGAGAACAAGAAATGATCTTGTGTTAGGGAGCTACTCATTCTTGTCCATTGGTTCAGTACGTTTTATAAAGAAAAGACGGAAACTCTGTGCTAGCAAAATTTGCTCTACAATCTATCTCGTGCTGGATTCTGCCGAATTTCTTACTATTGTATTTAACACCAACGAAGCGATATTTAGTGTGCTTTTGACTTTGCGGTGTTGCAATTTTTTTAAAGAGGTGACTGAACAAGGAATTAAAGAAATATGTGGTTCATTGCGAGTTGGGGCGGCTACAGGTTTTGATAATGTCCCTATGAGTGTAGTCAAAGAAACAATTTGTTCAATTAGTAGTCCTCTAACTCATATTTTTAATCTTTCAATCACCTCTGGTATTGTCCCTTTGTTTAAAACTGACGATAAGTCTATATTTTCAAATTACAGACCAATTTCTGTTCTACCCTTCTTTTCAAAACTTAGAAAAAAGAATTACCTAGAGCTAAATAAAAGCCGGATACTTTCTGAAATAAATAAATAAAGAGTCCGTCCCGCTGTAACAACGCAGAAACAAAAATGAGAGAAAAGATTCTGACACTGAAACTTGTCACAAAATGCGCCCGATTTTTACTTTGAAAAATTTGTACGTACTTAAGCCGCATGGGAATGGATTTTAGAACTTTTGTACAAAGCACCATCTAAGCATGTTATTTCATTCGCACGAAATATGTAAAGTATTTCTGCTGGTACATTTGCATCCAGTTAGTATTGAACTGACCTCGTAACTGTTCGTTGATCCGTGTGAGAACACAATGTGTAACCGCGCCGATACTGCTGATCGACGATCAAACTGGGAACGAAGCTACTGACCTTTGCTTTTCATTTCTTAGTGCTTAGTGATGAATGCAACGCTTGGCCATTCAATGACGTCATTCGGAATGCGGTTATATGCTATAGTATAGCATACAAGACCAAAAACAGTTTAAGTTTGTCTGTCGGTGACGTGATCAGATAAAAAGTGGATATCTGGCTCATTGCATCAAGATGTCTCCTCATTCTTCTGCTTTCATACTTGAAACGCCAAGTTCGTCGCATTTCTCTGCTGTTTTAAAACAAGAGCTGCTGACAAACCGAAAATATTCAGATTTGCCTCAAATCGTGATCACAAACTGCGACGAGTTAGAAAATGGAGATATTGTCGAGAACAAGCCGGCTAGCGGGGGTAAAAACGTATTGGTGCAAGGCTTCTGCTTCAATCCGCAAGTTTTTCGCACGGAACCGGTGCAGTGCAAACAAAATTTGACGAAAACGATAATATCAGAAAACAAATTCCCCCATAAGCTGAAATCTTCAAGAGACAACCAAACAGCGTGTTTGTCAAACATCTGGGAAATTTCGGGGAAAACTAGAAAAGAAATTGAAACTTCAAGCTTTCCTGACGAAAAAGGTTTTCCCCGTCTCCAAAAGTATAAAGGGGCTCCAAAATATGATTGCCATCTTGATGTTAAGTGGCGGCGCAGCACTACGTTGAGATCAAATGACAAAATTCGACATCTTCAGAAATATAAAAGATTGTCAAACGCACCTTTTGGAGAGGAGAATGTGTCGAGGGGTGAAGATTTTAAACGGAATAGTCACAAAAAAATTAATTTAAATGTCAGCGACTCACACGTACTGCGCAACTACGATTCAAAGCCGGATAACAGCTCAATTTGGAGTAAGCACAAAAACTTGGTCCTTAATCAAACGTCAAACAAATCGTTTAAAGATCGACTCTCAATATGGAAATACAGTTGTAGCCAAAACATCAGCTATACATCAGACAGACTTCGTATTGATAACAGCGAAGCTACAGAGTCGCCTTTGAAAGCAAAGGTAAAACACTTATTCAAATTACCAAGGGAAGGGGATGCAAGGCTCAAGTCAGTCAAGGTCAGGAAAAGAATCAGCTCAGTTCAAGAGAACAACGAAGTGTCCCCGCCAGCGATTGGTACTCGAAGGTCGGACTCGTCAGAGAAAATATCCACAAGAAAAATGAAAAAAAAGACGAATCCGTTAGACAGATTTGACCTTTCTGAAGTTTCGATTGCAAACAACTCAGGCGCAAGAAAGAAGCATGTTCCTGCAGAGCATAATCTAAGCAATGAGAATAACAAAGCTTTTGCAATGAACCCTTCAAGCCAAAGCAAGGCCAAAATTATAACCGAAAAAGGAAAAACGGAAAAATAAAATGAAATCTTCTCTTGAAGGTGTCCACCAAGGATTGGAAACAACTCGAACACAAAACAAACCACTAATTTCGCCTTTGCCACGGGGCAGTTAAGAAACAATAACTCGATCGACGAGGTCGTATATATGGCGAGCTAGCATGATGTTGGTGTTTAATACAACGCATGAATCGTCTCTGGATCACTGATATCAGCGGGAAGGAGTAAATAGCTTGCGGACTCTAACACCCGTAGGTATATATATGAACTGACAAAAAATGCATCATTAACGCTAATGCGGAGATTACAATAAGTTTTGAAGAGCTAAGAAACTGCGGATAGTGTCCACTAAAGGTTTTTCTTTACTTAAATAATGTAAACTCTAACGGAAAAGCTTGACACTCCGGCCCAGCATTATTGTATACTTTGATTAAGCGGTTATTGCTATCGTATAGAAATTCTGCACTAATTAACTACAGACTCAATAGATATCGCATCACGGAGAGAAAAAGCCAGTTCCAGTTGACAGTTTGAAGGACCAGACTGGTACGCCGTTTGGTTTCCATAACGATTATTTAACTTCTTTCAAAAATATTTAAAATATTAGCTGGCAACTTTAGAACATCTTTGAACCTGATAATTTCCTTGGGATATATTGCATTACCTGTATCATAAATTTGTGACTTCAAACACAGTAATTTTTTTGAAGGGTCTGTGTACATTCTCATAGCGTTCAAAAATGCGACGATGTTCGCAGACATGAACGGTATTTTACAAATTTTTTTAAAAAAAGCTCAGTTGTAAATGTAGTTGTAAATCCAAAGAACAGCAAGCCAAGAAAGGGAAGATATTTATTAGAGTAAGATTTTTATAAAACCGATTGTCTTAACTTCGACTTTATAAGAGTATAAACGTTTTTGCAGGCTCCACTAATTTCAAATTATCCTGCAAATAATTGATCATGTGGATAAACTAACTTTTGTCTGAGCTACCGAATCTTAAATTCATTTCATTGATTGAACTCAGAATTATTCGTTGAGACAATCACTAACTGCATAAATAACTGTTTACTCGCAACAAAACTTATAATTTCTGTATTTCTACAATATTCAGTGGAGTTAATGTAACTCTTGGTGGTTTATGATTTAGTTATTTAAATTCTCTAGAATGATGTTATTGCATAAACCAATTCCCATAAAGCTGAGGAGAACCCTTGATTTTAGACGTGATATCTCATATCCGTTGTTAATAAGTAGTTTTGCGTTTGTCGCAAAAAACTTAGTCTCAAAGCCATAACAAACTCAGTGACGATAACTGACAGCGTCGTTTGTTTTGTTTGTCTCTTAACAACCCGGTTAATGAACAAAAAAGGTTGATAAGAAGGGTTGAAGGGTTGAAGGGGCGTTGCATGAATAACTCAAAGTATTAAATAGTCCGACCCCAATTCTCTTAGCAACGAATCTACACAAACTATAGACTAACAAAAGAACTTTTAAAACAGTAAGATAGATTTGACGCCTCCGGATTGTTTGCTAGACTGCAAGCAGTCTCTTTCTTTTCCTCAGAATCGATCGAGAAAAGCTACAAAGCATTGCCGCTCGATTATGTTTTTCTCGATCGACTCTGAGGAAAAGAAAGAGACTGCTGGCAGTCAAATTGTTAATATAAGAATATAATTTTCATTTGACTTATACATGCATATTGCATTGTTCGTGGCAGAAGGTTGCGAAAAAACCCTTTTAAACAGTTCTTTTTTTAATCTAGATCTTCTTCAGTTTGACGTGATAATATTATTATTTGTCAAACAGTGGCCATGCAGGGCGTTATAACACCGTTTGGCACTGAGTATCACAACTACGCGGGGGTGAAATGTTTGATAGTTCTGAGTGAACGATGAAAATGTAAGTTTCAAAAATTAGTAAAAGCCACTTCTACTGACAGCGAAAAAGACATAAAACACGGATAAAACTTAGCAGTGAGTCCGCACTGGTTCTGTTGCCATGCCTTAGTTTTAGCGTGGTAAGTAGAACTGAGACTTTATGGTATACTTTGGTTTTCTCATATGATGAAAAGGAAGCAGACATGACCAGGTTTTCACGATTAACTGGATTTTATTTAGCGTTTTAGTCAGTTTTTTTTAAAAAAAACAAACCAAAACATTATAAATTTTACAAAGAATTAAAAAAAAAACTGCGTGTGCCGTAAAACTTATTGAAACCAATTCGAAAGAAGAAAAAACACACTAGATTCAAGAAAAAAAAATGAAATAAAGTTTTAAAATTTCATGAATAGAGCAAGTTACGCTTCCAAGTTAAACGAAATGTTCAAATGATTATACTCACTGGCTTAGTTCACAAAGCAATTTATTACGACAATCCTGTACATCCATAAGAGCTATTACCTAAAGCATTAGCTGTCCAGGCTACAACCAGAACTGGATACGTGATGGCGTCATCAATTTTCAACGATGACAGCCCAGAGAGATTTATAGATTTATATGGTGCCTAGTCCTTTCGCGGCCAAGAAAATATTTTGGTTTTTGTCTTAACCAATCAGATTCCAGGAAACGACACATCCAGTTCTGGTTTTGGCCCGGACTGATTATCCCATACATTTACTCCCATTCTCATTATTTTAATATTAAAATATAAATAAATAGTTGGAATATATGTTTTTACTTACATTCCGTTTCCGAAGCAACACAGGCAGAAGCGAAAGCAACGACAGAAGAGGAACACAACAACAACAAAAAGAAAAACAGTTTATTGGATTACCCTATTGACAATGTGTTTTACAATACGTTACGTACTAGTGTAATGGCAAACGAGGGAAGCAGAAGCTGATTTAAGAATTGCAAGCTAGGGAAAAAGCCTCTTTGTATGCCCTTACGTTTCTTCTGCTCACTTGTAAGATGGCACTGCAATTGACTAAAATCTTCCACTTCTGTCTTTTGGCTTACAGTGGGAAAAGCTTAAGTAAATTATACAAGTAAAATGGCTTATTATTCTTGCCGGAAATGCGCGTTAAATTTACTATTTATACCGCTCAAAATTAAGCAGAGCACGGCTTCTGTAAAAAGCTGCGTGGTGAAGATAAACGCCACAAGAAACGTAAAAAAAAAAAAAAAAAAAAAAAAAAAATCAGTAACCAATCTTTTAGTAAAAAATAGCCAAATCGGAATTAACTACATCCAGAGAGCACGTGATCTGAACTGCATGTAATCAGTTGAAGACCAGGTAAAAGTAGCTACTGTCGGTTCGATCGAAAGAAATTAGCTTCGCTAATTTACTGTTAAAAGAGTTACTCTTTGTATATCAACACCAAAATACAGTTTTAACTGTTAGGTTTTAAACTTTCAGCGTAAATGATAATTAGCTTCGTTTCTCAAATAGCGGCACTCCTTGAGTTGTTCATAGTCTGAAGAGCTGAGACCCGAATCCTTTCGAGGGGTCTGCACCACACTCTGAATAACTTTCATGTCGTCCTGTCGCACGTTCCACGACTTGAGCACCTCCTCAACGTGCACATCCGGAACTTTGTCGATTTTTTCAGAGCTTGAACTTACTCGAGAGTATATGTGGTTAATCTGATTAAAAACTTTTGACAGGGCCGAAAGGTTGGACCAGCTTTTGGAACGGGATCGTGATGGCAAAGGGGAAATGGAACTGCACTTTCTCTCCACAGGAGGGGTGCAGCTCATTGACGGCGGTGCGGGAATGGCAGAAGCCCTTCGCTCCGCGGTCGGACTCGCAATCTGGGGAAGCCTCTCTGTTCGTAAGACAGAGACACTGGAGGATCGCCCGCGAAGATAACTGTCGGTGGATTCATCTGAAAAGGCAGTCAGCTGTGAAGAAACTTCTGCTGTAAAGACATTATCATGTGCCCCATTAAACCGACCAAAATTGTTTCGTTTGTCTTTAGACAGCTGCAGGTCAATTTTTTGGGGTTTATTCCGACTCACTTTTGTTGTAATGGCTGCGGCGGTGGGAAATCGTTTGTGAAGTTCAGAGTCAGACCTTGAATGTTTTCTTGAAAGAGAAGTTTTGGCAGGTTTGACTTTAAACTTCTTTCGAGAAGAGGTTTCACTTGCATTTTTAACGTTAATGCTCACACCACCTTTGTTTTTCCCTTGCCGAGAATGTGAATCCGGTAAACAATTGGTCAAATGGTTGTCGGTTGTTCTGACAGAGAACGAAGCATCACTAATAACTTCAGAGGATCTTGAGCGTCTTCCTTGCAACTGCAGTCTATTATTCCCAGTTTTTCTTGAGGCCATAAGGCTTGTGTTCTCTTTTTTCTCTTTTTCATTTTTATTGCTGTTGCCATGAGCACAGCAAACAAGTTTGGTATTATCAGCGTCCCTGCTGTTCAATTCATTACTGTGTTGTTCATTAGCTTTGTTCTTTTGCTCTGCAACGGAGCATGCTGTTGAATTTTCAATGAGCGTGTGTTGCTGTTGTTGATGTGAATTAAATTGTATTCCACGTTCAACATGTTTGGTATTTTCTACCCAATGCAAATAATTCACAGCATCTATGCGCTGTGTTCGTGTTAGTTTCATTTTGTTGGTTTTAACTATCTTGGGCTCTTTATCAGCAGAACCAATTACGCTGACCCTCTTTGTTTCCCTACTAGACATTCCTCCACCAATTAGTTCTTCCTCAAGTGACTTGCTTCGACCTGTCGAAGCTACAGTTTTTCTTGAATGCGTGTTTTTGTTTGACGCAGAACTCAGTTGAGACAAATCTAAAGATTTCGGTCTGTTTATGCAAGACATCGATATCGGTAACGCTTTGGAGGACGCTATTCTTGATGTTTGCTTCGGATTTTCTGTTCTGTTGTTATACCCCCTACTTGCCTCCCTCTGTGACGGAGAATGAAAACTCTCGACTTTTTCTTGCTTTTCACCGATGGCAGGGTTTTCATCCACAACAATTTGAACACTCGACGTGCTGTAACATTTAGGTTTTTCTTTAAACATCGACGTTTCGCAATCAAATATATTTGATGCAACACTTGGAATACGTTCCTTTCCATAGCCTGAAAAAACAGAATGATTTGCGGAGGCACCTCCGGTTAACATATTTTGCGTAGTTTCCACTTCGCAGTCGTCACTTACATCTTTCCTAGCTTCAGAAGCAAGCGTTATTTTTATCTGTGGCACTTGTAAGGTTTGGTTGCGTTTACTGGAAAGGCTTTGACGAGCGAATTTCATTACATTCATAATTGTTGAAAATTCCGGTGATGACGACAGGCGCTGACAACTTGAAGCAGTAGAAATTGAAAAATCTTCCTCCTCACATTCCATGGTGAAGTTTTTCTTGATAAGTTTGACAATTTTTAGCAATTGAACTTCTGGACTTGTCTTTAGTTAGTACCGGATATGCGAAAATTGACTTCAATCGTGTGTTAAATTGTGTGGACCAGATGCATTTGTTTGTAATAATTTGAAGCATATCTAACAAAAGAAAATAATGGTATTGTGCTTTCCTTTTGTTTCAAGTCACACAGGTTCACTAAAGTTATTCAAATATCTCATTCTTGCATAGTTTTGCGTTAGAAGTAGAAATAGTGTGTGAATACTATTTAATGAATAGAAACCGACCATTAAAATATTTCTTAACAAGAGAAATTTGTTTGGAACACAAGAGGCTCGATACCGAAATAAAATTTCTGATAAAACTGAATATATTCATATTCATCAATTGCAAGTTTAAGGTTTTTAGTTGAAAAGTACTAGCACTTCTCATTATAATTTATTATGTTTAAAGAACTCCTAAAGAACTAAGAAACTCAAGAATTATGTACATTGATTTTATATTAGCTTTGAATGTATAAAAGGAATCACTGCAGCTCCGTTTCAGTTAATATAAAAAAAGCCGGGTACAGATAACGTTCTATATATGCATGTGGGCTTATAGAGGTTTTCATAATTTGCTTCTAGGGAATTAGTAACAGATGATTAAAGTTTGAACTTGCAATTGCGTCTACAATTTTCAAAAGGTTACTTTTGAGAAAGAAATGACATTGTTAAATGTTGAGAGAATAGTCCCGCAGACGACCGATCAATCGAGCGAAAAGTAGTCCGACTGATAATAACTACCTACAAAGTTTTAGGTGATAGTCAAATGTGAACGGTCGATCGATTGACCATTTCGTGGAGCGTTCAAAACAACCGACGATTTCTTTCCAAACTCTAGTTGCTTTTGCTTCCGCTCATCCCAGAATTATCCAGCTTCGAGGCACAACGACGACATCAGTAAAGTTTCATCCGACCGGTCAAAATATCGAGCGGCTGAAAAAGTAGGTTGCGCTATCGTAAGTTTTAATTTTCAAGTTTATTATTCGCATTTATTTACGATTGTGTTTTTGATTTTAGCTAGGCATAAAATAAAAGAAGCTAAGATTTTCTTAGGGTTAGATTAGGGTTAGGGTTGGGGTTGGAGCTTATGGTTAGGATTAGGGTTAGGGTCGGGGTTAGGGTGATAGTTTTGTGACAGTGTCGAAAATAAACAATTTAAACTGCTAGTATGTCTCAGTTTGTAGTTGGAAGACGCGTATTTCCGAGGAAGAATTCCGCTGCGAAATATTAAAGCGTCCTCAGGAAAGCCATTGAATGACATTTCTCCCAAAATGTCTTCAAATTAATTTCAAGAAAAAATATCCGTCTAGGTAATGCCACTTGTTTTGCATTAACGGTTATTAGTTTCTCGATATTATTTACTAATGTTTCATAATTAAATTTTCATTCCCCCTTCATTCACGAGATTACCCTGCAAGCGGCTGAAGTACAATAAGAACACACCATGTTTTGCGAAAATGAGTGAAGCAACAGAGCTAAATGTGCGTTTCCAGTCAAAGGGTCTGATGGTGCGTTAATTCTTGTCCTATGCTCAGCTAAAGCAAGACCCGACAACAGAGAGAGGCCCAACTTTGCCACAAAACACGGCTTGCTGACAACTCTCAAGATGTTTAGTTTTGTCGTTGTTTTGCATCTTTGAGTGGGTGCCTGACTGAAAGGATTTGATGAATGTTAATATTTCAAAAACACATTGCAAACGCACGTGAATATAAATAACTTTGCTCGATATTTTTGTGTTTCTTGCAACAAGGAAAATGCTGTTTGTTTCCTGCAGACCCACACTGACATTCTTATTTGAAATTCGGTTTGTAAGAATGTTATGAATAAAAACTGTACGTGATAACAGAGTATTGGTTTCAATAACTTAATAACAGAGAATACGTGCCGTTATGCAAATAGTTATATTCAAACCAGTCTGACAATTGTTTGCCTTACGTGTTATTCGAAATTAGGATTTAGCATAATTGTTGTTCATTCTTTTATTGTCTCGAAAAGTTGTTTTTGCAGCACGCATGTTTGTTATCAGTCTATTGTATCAGGATCAAGCGACAAACGTATAAGATGCGTCGAGTAAAAATCTTTTTGTGTTCCTTTTTGTACGATAGTTCAATGGTCTTGCATCGCTACAATAGAATTTCCGTTCGTTAAACATTGAATAAGTTAGCTTCCATAATTACTTGTAACGTCAGAATCATTTGAAGAAAAAGAAGTGCTTTATTAGAAATTGAAAGATATATTACTGTATGAGTGTGAAGGCGTTTTTCCTCTGCTGAACCAATACCCATAAAACACGTCTGTTCGTCTGCTTGTGATACACTCTTATAAGAAATATTAATTTTGAAAGACAGATTGTCGACTCATTCCCTGAGGATTTATCTCATAAATACATCATAATAAACCACACAACATTGGTTATTAGAAATTGAATTTATTCGTAGTCGAAAGAAATTAAAACAAAAAGAGCAAATAGGTCTCAGCTTACATGAAATATAAGAGGGCTACATGTAGCAGGTGGACACACAGCAAGGTCATTTAAAACGCGAGCTAACACGAAACGATTATTATAGTTTAACTTATACGACTTTAGTTTACAAGTTGGAGCCTTTGGAGCCTTTAGCTTGTCTGTCTCGGTTAAAATCTAAACAATTAAATTCGAGAACACAAACATTCTTCATTCAGCAAAATTACAGAAAGCAATAGGAAGGGAAACTGTGATAGCTACTTTAATGAACTTTGACTTGGCTGTGTAACGTTAAGTCGTTCCATATACTAATTTTTTCAATATTTATCCAATAAGTGACAGAGATAAGAGTGGATGAGTGTTGTCGAAGCAAGGACACCTGTTTCAAGGAGAACGAGCCACCTTTGTTGAGTTTATGAAAATTACTTCACTGCAGATTATCGAAGACAGCTTTTCGGAGAGAAATCTACAGGAAACAATTTACATTCAACGGTGTTCCACACGTATAGCTACGTATGGCTTTTGGCAGATTCGACGGTCCTTTTGCTAGGTAACGTCGAAGAGACACGTATTGGACAAACGCAACCGTGGCTTCAGTGTGCGTAGTTTATGACGTCTTGTTTATGGTATTTGATTTGTTCGCTTGTGTCTTTGTACCTGGTCAGGAAGTTATACAGAAGACAACGCAACCGAATAACATTAAGTTCAGCCAAGTTTTGAATAGTATTGCTTTGCAGTCATATAAACGTCACGTCTGTCATTTAACTCGACAGGAATATTTGACCAACGAACCAGGTTTTAGCGAGCGTTGGTATAAAAAGGGAGGTCCTTATAACATCTGATCAAACGTATTTGCTTTTACATCTTGCTTGGAAAGTTTGAGTTTTGAGTTTCAAGCTCTTCATTATGAGTGGTCCTAAAGTTTCAGCTTCTTTAAAAGACGCAGTGATACGAAACGCAATGGCGTACAACAAATTACGGTCAGAAATTGATTCAATGAAGTCCATGAACAAGACAGCTTCAAATTCGATTGGTTTAGATGAAAAGAAATTGAAGAAGAGGCACGAAGAGTTACAACGTATCTCTATCACGCCGCAGATAAGTGTCGAGGATTTTGGAGATGGCAATACTGGCCAACGTCTCAACCGACCAGTGTCGCCTGGCAATCGGCTCCCACGTGCTCGCTCACCAAGTTTGGATGGCAAACCTAGGTCCGCACGGTCCCCAGGTGGGGACTGTTTTGTTACTACAATACACGACTTGAATCCTCGACCTCGTTCCAGATCTCCCTCAGCACCATTAGCAATTTCATTTGAGCTTCCACCGATAGATACCTTAACAGATGGCGGGAGATCAAAGGTTTGGACTGACTTTTCTATACTCTCTTGCTCGTTATTGCTTAAACTTTTCTGTATTTATTTTTAATTTTTGCTTGCAATTCAGTCTTTGCAGCCTTAAATTAAACCTTAATTAATTTTTCTAAAATTCATACAGAGAGAGACCAAACCCAAGTCCCTACTTTTCCAGAAAATGTCTTCCGAGCACAGAAAATAAAATCATAAGACGCTTGCGTAAACTAAAAATTAACTTTAACAATATATATAAATATATAAATACTCAATCTTCAAACAGTACTGTTTCGCCCTTTGAGGACTCCTCAGTGCAGCTCAGAGATGAATTTCGAGACTGAACTTCTGCACACCACAGTGCTCAAACTCAAAGAGTGAACTATGCATTATGCAGAATGATGTTTGTCACGAGGACAACAGAAGCTTGGCACAGTCCCAAAATGAGAGTGTTCAACAAAACATCTGAAATACCAAAAACTGCGCATGCGCAGCTAGGTTACCAAGGAAGTGGCAGCAATGGACAGTTGTTTCGCTCTTATTAGAGCTTGTCAGCATTGCATTTTTAACATTGTAAACTTAAAATTTTTAAACTGAAAAAGGCCGAACGGCCAAAACTGGACCTGTAAGAAGTTTTATAGTGGATAAAATCATTAAAAGTTAAAAATCTTAAAAGCGCACAGTTACTCCAAGTTTCACGCTATGCGATCTTCAGACTGTATATATATATATATATATACATACATACATAAGGTACTATCAAAAGACAGAAAATTATTAAAAAGTCTGACTCGTGTTGCACTGTACGGTGAGCACTCTACCGAGCCATGGCCTTCATCACTGCCAACAGTATATAAATATATCATCTAGTGAGTTTCCTCTAAGCAGTACAGTGTTTGACTAT
>JANRMR010016456.1:0-15360 GCA_025434825.1 Bergia sp. 'catenularis' | reverse complement strand
ATTTATATTATATTATATTATATTATATTATATTATATTATATTATATTTATTATCATTTCTATCATCGTCATTACTATCAATGTTACTCCTTTATAGTGCCGAAATGTTTGTACTTCTTACGAACGGTGAATGTCCATTTATGAAAAAATAAATAATATCCCAGCGACACAGAGGCAGGTAAACAGACAGCCAGCTGACTGGAATATCAAAAAGGGGGGAAAAAGATCCCTAAAAACGCATTTTAACGCATCTTAAACTTAGAACTTCTAATTTATATTTATTTTCTGTTATGCATCGTAGTTTTGTAGTAACTTGTTTGCAGAGTTATGCGATAAACTTTTAGCTATATCTTTAGAAATCTATTTTTTATGTTGTGGTTGATCGACATCAGGCCAAAGCAATTTTCAGAGGCTACGGGATCTCATATCAGTAAACAACGCGGTGAATGCGCCTTAACAGATGCCGGTGAGAATGACATGTTTATGTTTCAACACAGCGTGTCTACAAAGCCCTTATTACGTAAAATAGAAAAAATTTAAACTGAAACTATAGCAGTGACGGCAACATGTCTGATAAAAAGCAGTATGGTTTGCATTATTGCTAATGGCGTTATGTTTTAGGCTTTATTTCATTTTAAAGCGATATAGATGCTTCTTAAATTTGATCAAGGCTTTGAAGACGAGTTACCAAAGAGAAGGGACACACTTCTGAACTTCTCCTGGAAGGAAAAGTCTGTTTTATTTGTATTTGTTTACTGTATTTTTCTTTTTTTTTCTTTTCTTATTTTATCTTTATCTTTTTCCTTTTTTTTCGCTTTAAAGAAACTTCACAAACATTTATACCATATAATTCTATACATTTCAAACTTTGAATTTAAAGACAAATTTCTTGCATCATCCGGCGGCCAATTCAAATAAATAAAACATAATATTCATGTCAGGCAAAAACACACAAAAAAATGTGTTGTGTTTTCTAGTTCTTCATTTCAAAGTCATAGTTTATATATATATTTTATTTTTTCTAGTAATTTTCCCACATGTAAAACAAAACACAAATTTAGAAAGTTCAAAAAACAAGAGCAACAAAGGAACACAATGAAAGAAAGAACAGAACAAATGAAACCTGCTTTATTAATAAAGATAACTACTGAAATATAGCAGCGACACGTAATTATTCAAAGCATGAAAGAGAGCGTTATTTGGACCCACCTACATTTAACGTTTTAATGTCTTTTGACCAATTGCTAAAATTACCAACCCTATCTTGATCACAGACGTATTGTCTAGAGCTAAGAAGCAAATATGGTCTTTCATATTAAAATATAAAACAGTTAAAGTTGTGTTTTTAATTTTGTTATCAGAAAAACAGCATATGGAAGAAAAAGGTTTCAAATAGGTAGAGAATTTTGTTGTACGAATTACGCAGTTGACTATTTGTGTAGTGGCTATGTAATTGAGACACTAATAAACCAATAAAGTCCTAATTTTTGAAATCAAACGTCAAAATCTTAGCCATGGAAACTGTGTTTTTTGAATACTTGACTTATATTTTGAAGACTCAAAAAATGAAACAATTTAACTTTGCTGTCAGATAATGCCATCTTGAACAATAAACATACATTGATATCAGTACTCATACATAAATATTTATTATGAAGTATGATTTAGAGTCACTTGCAATGGTGTAACGCTGTTTCCAATAAACGAAAGATTGTATCAAAATGCAATCTCTCGGGGAAAGGTTGCGCTCTCTCCGCTTGCAGCAACATTTTTAAAAACTTTTTTTCTTGATAAAAGAGGGGTTGGGGGGGGAGTAGTATAGTAGGGGCCGAATTACCCGGTTTTTCGGAGGATTCTCATTAACGTGCGGAGGAATAAATTGTCTTAGGATGACGTCATAGCTCATGAATAAAATGCGGAGGATTACATCATCTCTTTTGTTTTCCTAGCTCATGAATAAAATGCGGAGCCAGTGCGGAGGATTACATTATCTCTTTTGTTTTCCTAGCTCATGAATAAAATGCGGAGCCAGTGCGGAGGATTACATTATTTCTTTTGTTCTCGGACGGCTTGCCCAAACTTGTCCGATGCCGCTTTTGTTATAAAAATAATTCCAACGGTTATTTTACTAAAATGGCGCCAAATGCAACAAGGTAATATTTTGGCTTGATTCATTTTATTTTGTTGTTTTTGTAACTCTGTTTTACTAAAACAAAAACCAAGAGTAGGTTTTGGCGGGATTTTTACGCTCGACTGATCATGTTAACTTTCTGTTGTTTTCTGACTGTTTTCTATTTTCCAGCAGCCCAAATTGTACAGAAGGGTTCTTTTTTTGATCTCTAACATCAAGCTTTTAGCTTTTGTTCCTTCCATGACCTTCATTTGTTTGGAAATTCAACAAATACCGGGAGTTGTGCAATCATTGCTTTAACTAATTGATATATGCAAGTTCCAGCTTTTCAGTTGGTTGATCCTTTTGTTGACAGAATTTATAGAACAATAGAACCGCCAGTTAAAAGTTACTTAGTAATTCAAATGAGCAGAGAGTCACTCGTGTGTGTCAACGAAAAAACTTTTCATTAAATATAATTTATTTCCACACACAGTTTACAAACTTTTAACTTTCTTCTTCGCCATCGCTTGCGGATAATAGTCACGGCGACCACGACTCCTTTGTCGCCAATGCCTTATGAGACCGCAATGATTACAACAGTGAAATGTTTCACGAACACAATGTGAGTTGGCAGGCAAATTATGCTGACATTGTTCCTCTTTTGAAGAGTAGCGAAGGAATGAGAGAAAGTTTTTATGAACTTAAAAACACGTGATGGTGATGGTGGTGGTGGTGGGTGGTGGTGGTGGTGATGGTGGTGGTGGTGTGTGGTGGTGGTGGTGGTGGTAGTGGTGTGTGGAGGTGGTGGTGGTGGTGTGTGTGGTGGTGTGTGTGTGGTGGTGGTGTGTGTGCGCGTCTGTGTGTGTAAGGAAAAGCGTGAAACCTAGATAAAAGTGTTCTAGTAAATTTTACCTTGTTCCTAAATCTTTTAATGTTTGATCATAATTCTGCCGAGGCATTGAGCACAATTTGCACTAGTGACGGTATGTATGTATGTATGTATGTATGCATGTATGTATGTATGTATGCATGTATGTATGTGTGTATGTATGCATGTATGTATGTATGTATGTATGTATGTGTATGTGTGTGTGCGTGTGTGTGTGCGTACGTCTGTGTGTGTGTATGTGTATATAAATTTATGATTACGACAACAGTAAAAAGCAACTGGCCAATTATTTTTAAAGTCTCCCAATAAACTGAGAACAAACAGCACTATTCCAAGTTAATGGACATTTTTCGAGAAGCTGACTGCATTGTTATTATCGACGGACATGTTTAACCATTTCTGTGGAGCTTCACGTTTTGACGGACGAGCAAGCACTTTTTCTTCGTCATATTCAGTGTTTAGTCGCTCGAGCTTAGCACATAGAGAGCTTATGCAGCGAGAACGGGAACGCAAACTTGGATGTCATAAAACAGTAGACGTACTTAAAAATCGTTTGTGCAAAGTTAGCTCAGTTGATAAGATCTCAGACTGCTAACTTGAAGGTCCTTGGTTCGATTCTCGGCTTGGGCATGGGGTTGAATATTTAGGCGCCCTTCTTTCGCCATGCCGTCCTTGGACAGGGACGTAAAGCTCATCACACACTAACCGATTTTTCGTCGGGAGACTCCCGATTTTTTGTCGCGGACAGAAAATCGGATAGTGTGGTGTTAGTCCCCGACAAGCCACGACAAAATCGGAGTTTGTCGGGCAAAAATTCAACATGTTTGATTTTCAGACGTCTTCACGGATCGTGTCGGCTAGTGTGTGGTGGTCCCCGACAATTTGTCGGCGTCAAACAGATGCTCCAACCAATGGCAATAGAAAAAGGTTACTTCGCCACGTGAGATTACAGCAAGAATCCAACATGGCGGAACAGCTGGTGCGGACGGACAATCTGATTAACAATGGACGATCGGCGACGAAAAATCGGCTAGTGTGTGATGGGCTTTAAGCTGTTGGTGCCCCAGATGGATGAAAAAGCCACTCTGTTGAAATGACTGCGTTGTTTATATCGATGGGCACACTTAACCATTTCTGTGGACCTTCACGTTTTGACGGACCAGCACGCACTTTTTCGACGACAGATTCTGTGCTTGGTCGCTCTAGCTTAGCACATAGAGAGCTTATGTAGCAAGGTTGGGAACACCAACGAGGATGTCATAAAACAACAAACGTAGTTAAAAACCGTTTGTGCGATGTTAGCTCAGTTGACAAGATCTCAGACTGCTAACTTGAAGGTCCCGGTTTCAATTCCCAGATTGGCCATGGGTTCTTCCCCTAATCCCAATCTAAAATTTAAGGACTTTTTGAGGACTTTTCATGGTATAGTAAAGTCATTTGTATGGACCCGCGGTAAAAGCATATTGGAGCCAAATACAAGAAAAAAGCATCCTAAAGTAGCCTCTGTTTTAAATAAAGGACTGCAAAACAAAGCTTGGTTTATTTATTGATTTATTGGAGGAACTGAGTGTCCTTGCCACAGAAATTCTCACTTGCACACAACTGACATATAAACATTTTGTCCAGCATAAAATAGAAACTTCAAAGTCGGGCAGCAAGAAGATAAATTTTAAGGATTTTCTTGGACTTGTGTATTCTTTCACGTTTTTTAAGGACTTTTGAGTACTTAAATTTTGAAAACGAAAATTTAAGGACTTTCATGGTTTTTAAGGACCCGTACGAACCTCGAGGGTTGCATATTTAGGTGACCTTCTTTCACCACACCGTCCTTGGACAGGGACGTTAAGCTGTTGGTTCCCCCGAATGGATGAAGAGCCACTCTGTGGAGTTGCCGTCTGGGTAACGCCATTATTATTATTATTGTTGTTATTATTATTATTATTATCAAATAACATCTGCAGGTGAGGTGTAGCCACCTTTCAACCATCTTCTTCAGAAATAATGCATGAAAGCTTACTGCTGTGGTCGTTGTTGACAACTGACTCATTAGCATAAATTGATTTGCGAGTTTCAAACAAAAAAAAAATCATAATTCGATGAAAAAAATAGCACAATTAGTACCCACTAATAATTCTAGTTTGATATGTTGAAAAATTGTGTAGAAATGAGAGTTTGAAATCTGAATTTATAGAGATTTCTATAACTGGTTCAAACAATATCTGTAATCTGTTATGATACGTTACTCCAAAAGAATTCAGCGTATCGTCATCAAATCTTTAATAGGTCCTAATTGTATCATCTCCAAGTGATCGGACATTTATCACGTGCTTGGAGCTACCCAATCAGCGAGCGATAGCAGGTCTGCCGAAAAGGATCCATCCCAGAACGCGCTGCGAGATTAGTAACGATCGCTGTTGTTTCTCATTTTGCAAAAGAAACGAATTCCGAAAGTAGAAACATTGAACAGACAATTTCTAGCAATTACATTCGACAAAGAAGTTGCTTTTTAGCCCATCTACAACTTTAGTTGATGAATTTAAAGATAATGAGTTTTGATAGTATTTAGAATTATCTTAAATTAAAACGGTGGCCATTTTGAGAGAAATTTGTGTGCGCGCGGTTTTCTGGGATGGTACCATATGATCAATTCAATCAGGCGTTCCAAGCACGCAAGAGCCAATCATCTGGCTTTTTTCGATTTAGCCTCATTTTTTTTGAATCTTGAAGATGGAGTTTTGCTATTTTGTTCTAATGAGGCAATATGTAAAGTTAATACTCGAGCAGCCGTCGTTGTTGGCATTGGGCGTCATCGATGCTTAAGCTCTCTATTACGTTCCATTGAACAAATCTTCAGTCTTTACTCCTTGACTGTTACGCTTTATAACCATTCTATTCCAGTTGGGGGCTCTTTTGGACTTTTCCGCTTGAGCTACGTCACTAAATAAAGCCTTCATTCATAACTATTTTCCACATATACAAAAACAACACGAAAACTCTTTGGAGTGTGACAGTGTACTGTTGCCGGTGATTTGCAGACAGTAGAACTTTATTGCTACTTTTACATTAATCAACACGATACTACAATAGCTGTACAATACACCCATTCTCAAATCTCTTGCACATCTAGTACCCACACTAATGCACACCAAGTGCGTCATTTCATGCACATCTTAGTGCTCAAAGTAATGCACACCAAGTGCTTAATCTCTTGCACATCTAGTGCTAACAGTAATGCACACCACATGCTTCATCTCTTTCACATCTAGTGCTAACATTAATGCACACCACGTACTTCATCTCTTGCACATCTTAGTGCTTACACAGTAATGCACACTATGTGCTTCATTTCTTGCACATCTTAGTACTTACACATTAATGCATACCAAGTGCTTAATCTCTTACACGTCGTTGTGTTTACACAGTAATACACACCAAATGTTTTAAATATCTCTTGTACATCCTAGTACTTACACACCAATACACGTCAAGTGCTCGGTCTTTTGCACATCTAGTGCTCACACGGTAGTGCACACTAAGTGCTTAATCTCTTGCACCAACTTGCACATCGTTGTGTTCACACAGTAATGCGCATCATGTGCTTAATCTCTTGCTTATCAAAATGCTTACAAAGCAATGTACACAAAGTGCTTAATCTCATGCACATCATTGTGTTCACACAGTAATACAGCATCAAGTGCTTTAATGACTTGCACATTATAGTGCTCTCTGCAACGCACTAAAAACTGAATCCATTGCTTATCGTAGTGCTTACACAAATATGCGCATCAACTGATAATTTAAATAACAACATAATGCTTACGCATTCGAATTAACACCAATATCAAAATTGTATTGCGCACCACAATTGGTTTCGTATAGTAATGCACGGTACGTGCTATGTATTGTATCGCTACAAAACAAACCGAGTGCATTTTTTTTCAAGGCCTAATGTATATTGACACTTTATGCACTTGAAATTGCGTTTTCTGTGTCGTGCACAATTAAATACCCATTCAGCGATCATTATAAAAATAGATTTAATAACGTGCCCCGCCCGATACGAAAAACCCAGAGATAAACCCTTCCTTTGTGGGACAAATCCTCTGGGAAAAGTACTCTCCAATCGATGCAGTAGCACAAGCTTTGGAGATTAAAGCTTTTACTTCAGGAAGAAAACAAATTAATCATAACTATTATTAATATAAAGCTTGGAACTATCGAAGTTGCTGCACAAAACGGCGAGATGAATAATCTCACAGAAACAAACTCTTTATATACTCACTAGTCGCTCAACAATTCAAACAATTCACAACTGGACAATTCTCAACTGGCATACCATCACGCACATGCTACGAGCCGTGATGAATACGCTTTCCGACTCTCACTTCATTACGTCAGAAAGCTTCAATTCATAACTATTTTCCGTACATGGAAAAACAACACGAAAACTCTTTGGAGTGTGACAGTGTACTGTTGCCGGTGATGTGCAGACAGTACAGCCAGAATATACAAAAATCTTGAAAACTAAGGTGTGATTGTGCATTCTGTAAACGTGAAAGCGTTTTGGTTACTTCTAATTTGTGTTCTATGTCTGGTTCCAAGTAACTTTCTTTAGAATTGGGATGATACCATCCAACATGAGCATCTATATCTGCATCAGCAACTTTCTCATCCTTAGCTACAATTTGCAGCCCCTGTTTTTGAGAGAATGAGTACCATATAACTTAGGATCAGCCTGACAACTCGGAATAACTTCCATCGTAATTTCTCGCATTCTCGAATATGAAATGGAATGCCTCTGGAGAGTATTTGTAGAAGTAAGTAGGCATACAAGAGCTTGATTAGGGCTCATCTGGAATCATGAATAACAACTTTCTTGTAATATCTACTGAACAAAACAGCTGTGATTCTGGTCACGTCTAGACAAAAGCACCATATGAACTTTCTTTTTTTAACTTTTTTTGATCATTTTTCCAGTTGTCAAAGAAAACTGAAACGAATTCGTTGGACACCATGACGCCATTTTCCCGAACAATATTGGTTATTCGTTACTTCGCAAGGCTCCTGAAAATCCATCTGCGAATATGAAACAAATTCTAATATCTTGGATAAAGCTTCCAGCAGTATTGTGTTTTTGCAAAATAACTTCTAGCAGATTTTAAGCTGTTGCTCTCTTTTGTTTTGTTGGTCTTCACAACAGTCTCTTACAAACGTCCATTGTTTGTTTCACAAAGGCGTGATCTGTTGGGGATGTGAATTCATGTGAAATCCAATCTAAACGCAAGCATGTTAAGCTTCAGAAAACCACTATTACAGAACTATTATGCTTATAAATAATGCTTATTCCTTTCCCTCTTACAAATATTTCTGCCGCCTAAGAAAAGCCCAGTACTCTTTCATGAAGGGTGTCGTACTTTGACCTGCAATTGGCTTAACATCTAAGTTGCTGCACAAAACGGCGAGATAAATAATCTCACAGAAACAAACTCTTTATATACTCACTAGTCACTCAACAATTCAAACAATTCACAACTGGACAATTCTCAACTCGCATACCATCACACTTGCCACAAGCCGTAATGAATACGCTTTCCGACTCTCACTTCATTGCGTTGGAAAGCTTCAATTCTGTTGGGTGAGCCGCTACTGACGCCCGCAGTACCTTTGAACCTGCTGCCTCGTGAAGCCCGTAAACTAAGAGCATGCGCGGTTTTTATCTTTGTCTCCATGTCCAGAATGCACTTTGGGAAGAGACTTTTTTCATCGTAGCGCATCTGCAGTTCTAAGCATCAGAACAAATTGGTTAACTGTAATAAAACATTTTAAAAATGCTAGATTATTGGTTGAATCAGTGACGCCTGTAGCTTGATTGTCACTGGTGAAGTTAGCACAAGCAATCTAATTAACAAAGAAAAAAGTAAAAGAAAACAGGGGTGTTAATGTCGTTGCATTTTTGCCATTCCAGTATTTCTTTGTCTATTCCTTTGTTTAGTCTTTCCCATTCCTTCCCTATCACAGGAGGGGGGCTTGTATCTAACTCCCTCTTTAATTTAACCAATTAATTTTTGATTGATATAAACTATGCATGTTTGTGGCCCACTTAGTCGTGGCTATTAATCGATATTTTATTTAACTCCAGTGAGCCTGCATAATTAAATAATTTATGTTGTGAGCTTTGAACTCTTTTGATTAAAAAAGAAAATAATAAACCGCTATCATGAGCATGTCTTAATTCTAAACTTCCAAAAACTCTCACTAAAACTTATTTATTGTACCAAAAGATTTGAATCAGCTTGTTAATTTGCAAATATAATTAATAGAGACTACAGGGCTCAAGGCATCAGCATAAAATAAATTTGCAACGGGAAACTTTTACATACGTCAATAATTATTTTATGCAGTGTTCTGAACCACATAAATTTTTATTTTAGCCTTATCGTAAATATTGAAGGGTCTGTCTCATGTCCGAGTCAATTATTTCAAAAGAACTAAGCAAGAGTAAGAGTAAGAGTAGCTAAGCAAGTCCTACTGTTGGTTTAAGCCATCTTGGCAGTTTCTTGGACCTGTGAATCCAATTTATATATTGCTTGGTCGAGTACTGGATGCGAATTCGTTTTTTTAAGAAATTTACATATTTATAATACATTTTTATTGTCTATAAATTTACACAAACCCGGACTCATCACGTCAATCTTCTTCGCTTTAAGCAGTAAAAGAGTGTTACTTGTTTCATTAGCACCAATCAACGTGAGTCTCATGAAGATAATATGGAAATGATCATGACAGTTTGGTCAAACACAAAAACTAGTTGACGTCTTAAAAGCATAAGCGGGTCTCAAGTGTGTTAACTCTGCGTGTGCATAATCGTGCAATTTGTTTTTAGTCTGTGTATGCACAGGTGGTATTACCAGTATACATGAATTCTAAACAGTTAAAGACTGATCTAGATGAAAACGGTTAATAATTCCGAATGCTCCCTGAATTTTCATTCCTCTGGTTCTTCATTAGCAATCAGTTGAAACTAAACTCAAAGCATTTATATTAATTGCTCTTTACCCGTTCTTCTTTAAACGAGATGACGACTACACTTTCTTTTTTCTTGTGATAAATAAGGAAAGTGCCACAAAACGTTGTTAATAACATTGCAAGTAAAAAATGATGATGATTTTAGTAGAAAACGTTTGATTTTTAACCCTTAAACTTTTTAGCCTTTTATGTATATATTTTAACAATATGTCTACCGATATTAAAAGTAATACTCGAGTTAGTACCGTACCGCAATAAAAGAAGATTAACTGCTAATTTAAAAGACAAGTTTCACAGTTGGATTTAAAAGTAATTACATTAAAACTTGCTTTTGGTTCCAAAAGTAAGCTGTTCCAGAGAGGTGGCACTGTTCAAAGTCCTGCAGTGTATTCGGTATATTTAAAATCGTTCCGTAACCTCATTGTTATCCCCTGACACAGTGTTCTTTGTGGTAGCGTTCTTAGTCCTTAGCTCTTGTTGTGCCAGTCTATCTGGCGTTTTGGAGAGTTACTGGTGAAACCCTGTTAATCTTTTGAGCTCTGCTTCGGTTACAAAAGATTTGTCTGAGCGATGATCGAAAAGCATCAACTCGAAAGGCGTAAATGATGGGATTGGCAAAGGAGTTGCTGTAGTGAAGAAACTTCATTAAATTCATCAGTACTGGGGGAATACTATAACATTCTCCCTTTATGCAAGAGTATGTTACTACAATAGAGAGGACAGTGTATGGTAGCCATGACAGCCAGAACACAACAGTAACCATAAGTAGAGTCTTTACCAGTTTAATATCTTGCTGAACGATAGCTCTTTGTCTTAAGTTCCTTTCAGATCTTTTCTTTATTGCACATATCATGATGCATCCTACTACTGTTATCACCAACGGCAACCCCATTCCCCAGATCAGCACGTGGACACTCATAATATAGAGCCCATTGACCGTAATAGCAAAATAGAGAAGGGCCATAAACACGATCGCATATATCCATGTGAATAAGATGCCGATAACATAATGCTTTCGTTTGAGAAGGCGGTGTCTCCATGGCCAGCCGATTGCATAAAGTCTCTCTAGAGATATGACTGCAATAGAGGATACCGAAGTTACGCTGGCTATGATGTCAAATGCCCACTGAAACCATCTTAGCCGAAGTTCAGGATAATTCAGTAAGATGATGTAGAGAGGCAAGGCAATGGCTCCAACAAGAAGATCTGTAACGGCGAGGTTTATTGGTAGATAGTGGATTGGTTTTCGTCTGAACTGTCGCCGTGTGAATATGAAGATAGCTAAGGAGTTGTTCACCACTATTGCAAAAGACACCAAACCATAAACTATGTCCCAGGCTAGCAAATCTTCAAAAGTCATGACGAAGTTACGCTGCTAAAACTTACGACTCTGTTTGTTTAACTTAGAAGCCAACATTAAATGAACGAAAATCTTGCTTACAATTCTCTTTAGAAAATATGTAAATCATGGTCGGAATACAAAGTACTCGCAGTTTTCTTTTGAACTTAACGTTTCGAACAGCTGTTGCGCAAAAGTTTGAATAACGTTTTCACAAGTCGGAATTGAATCGAACAAATTGAGAAGACCTGTACAAGTGAGGTTAAAAGGTTAGTTTAATGATTCAATTTAATTCGACTGTAACGTGACGTACGAAACCGCCTATGATTAACATAAATTAATTATCTACTTGTTTTGACAGTGTCTCCTGCCAACTGTTTTGTCATTCTGACATGTGAGTACTTCAATAAAAAAAGGTCAGTATTGTATTTGGTCGAGTTTGCCCCAATTGTATCATAGTTGAAAGGGGAAAACTCAAAGTTCCTTGGGTAGATACAAAAACCCAGGGAAAGAAACTTTTATTTGTTGCTCCCTGAATGCATAATCTCCGCTTGTCTTGTAGCTTCCCACAGCTACAGGAAGCTATTAGAATTTTGAAGCAGATGGCACATGCCTGGATTCTACTGGGGCCCATCGAAACCTGACTCGTACACAGTCTTTTCTTGTTGGTGAAGGTGTGATGTTAGACGAGGGGACTTAGAACCAGAAAAAGGGCAAGGCGCGAAAAGAATTGCCGGAAGGAAAATTTTCCTTTCTTCTCCCCCTCTCCTGCGCGCCATGTCTTCTAATTGTCCCAGGTTCCTTCAAAACGCAACAATCCGAAAAATACTAACCGGAAACGACTGGGTACGAGTCAGCATCGAAACTGCGCGTTTAAAACTGGACGTGCAACGGAAAAAAACATTGGGTACCAAGGTCGGTTCCCAGTGTCTTTTTGGACACAAATTGAATCTAATGCTAATGAGGTAACTCGACACATCTGAAATGCGAAGTTTGAATGAGGCTTAAAACTTGTATATTTACAATAGAACGCTAACGAAAGCAGCAGTACAGTGACGTCATTTGCACCAGACAAGCCAAGCGGGTCAGTCAATATCAAAGCTTCTTAAAATTCTGATGTTGTTGTTAGAAAACTTCTTTTTGGACAATACGAAGATAGATATCTATATTATGAAATATTTATTGACGCTCGAGTTTGGGAGATACAAGAACAAGAAAGCAACTCGGTATTATTGTTTGACAATTGACTGGCTTGAAAACAAAGCAGTGAAAGTACATCATTTCAACACTTTGTGCCTCCAATATTTAAATTGAGTTGCTGAGACCACCTTTTATCATCATGAAGAGATTTGATTTAAAACATAAGTCACACATGACGAGACAATACTCATCAAAATTGTGTTTGTTGAACTCCGGTCGGGTAATTGATCATCGAATACTCGATGCTACTACTACTATGTTGTATAAAAACTCCGGATATACTTTTTATGTCGACCGACCTATTTATCTTGGAAATGGAAACCTTAAATGGCTATTGTCTTCACACATTCCACCTAAGCTTATCAATGAGTAGGTAGTCTTGTTTAATGTATTTTACTGTGAACATTTGCTTAAGAATTTAAACATTTAAGTACAATTTAATTACAGCGTAAGCTTTGACAGAGTCTTACCGAGAACAGCTCTAAAAGGATTAGAACGGAATTTTCAGTGAACTTCAGCTGATGACAATCAAGACTTTGTTTTCTGTTAAAAGCACATATAACAACTATTTTTTAAGATACTAAGAAGTCTGTTCTGTGTAGGTGTGCATTTGTGTATGTGAGTGTGTTTATGTTTGATAATAGTTTAGTGTGTGAAACTCGAGTTACTGTCAAATTGTATACTTTCCAAGCAGGTCTGCCGAAAAGGCTCCATCCCAGAACGCGCTGCGAGATTAGTAACGATCGCTGTTGTTTCTCATTTTGTAAAAGAAATGAATTTCGAAAATAGAAACATTGAACAGACAATTTCTAGCAATTACATTCGACAAAGAAGTTGCTTTTTAACCCATCTACAACTTTAGCTGATAAATTTAAAGATAATGAGTTTTGATAGTATTTAGAATTGTCTTAAATTTAAAATGGTGGCCATTTTGAGAGAAATTTGTGTGCGCGCGGTTTTCTGGGATGATACCATATGGTCAATTCAATCAGGCGTTCCAAGCACGCAAGAGCCAATCATCTGGCTTTTTTCGATTTAGCCTCATTTTGTTTGATTCTTGAAGATGGATTTTTGCAATTTTGTTCTAATGAGGCAATATGTAAAAGTGAATACTCGAGCAGCCGTCGTTGTTGGCATTGGGCGTCATCGATGCTTAAGATCTCTATTATGTTCCATTGGACAAATCTTCAGTCTTTACTCCTTGACTGTTACGCTTTATAACCATTCTACTCCAGTTGGGGGTTCTTTTGGACTTTTCTGCTTGAGCTGCCTCACTGAATAAAGCCTTCATTCTGTTGGGTGAGCCGCTTGTGACGCCCGCAGTACCTTTGAACCTGCTGCCTCGTGAAGCCCGTAAACTAAGAGCATGCGCGGTTTTCATCTTTGTCTCCATGTCTAGTATGTACTTTGGGAAGAGACTTTTTTCATCGTAGCGCATCTGCAGTTCTAAGCATCAGAAAAAATTGGTTAACTGTAATAAAACATTAAATGCTAGATTATTGGTTGAATCAGTGACGCCTGTAGCTTGATTGTCACTGGTGAAGTTAGCACAAGCAATCTAATTAACAAAGAAAAAAAATAAAAGAAAACAGGGGTGTTAATGTCGCCGCATTTTTGCTATTCTATTTCTTTGTCTATTCCTTTGTTTGGTCTCTCCCATCCCTTCCCTATCACGGGTTGGGGGCTTGTATCAACCTCCCTCTTTAATTTGATGAATTAATTTCCGATTGACTTGAATTTTATATGTTTGTAACCCACATAGTCATATCTACTAATCGATATTTTATTTAACTCCAACGCATAATTAAATAATTTATGCTGTGAGCTTTGAACTCTTTTGATTAAAGAAGAAAAAAATTAAACCGCTATCATGAGCATGTCTTAATTCTAAACTTCTAAAAACTCTCACTAAAACTTATTTATTGTACCAAAAAGATTTGAATCAGCTTGTTAATTTGCAAATGTAATTAATATCGCTTTGTTAAGAGACTACAGGGCTCAAGGCATCAGTACCAAATAAATTTGCAACGAAAAACTTTTACATTCCTCAATATTTCTTTGACGCTGTGTACTGAACCACATAAAATCTTCATTTTAGACTTATCGTAAATATTGAAGGGGTTCTCTTATGGCCGAATAAATGGATATTCTCGTTTTTAGAAGTTAAGTTTTTACGTTCTTTATTCAAACAATTTCAAGAGAAAAAACTTAATTTACCAATAAGAAATAGAGGATATTACATGGACGCGCGGAGATACGAATTTTAATTTCGCTTCGCTCACTCGTGAAAGATATTTTCAACACGAAAAGATAAAATTCGTATCTCCAAGCGGTCATGTAATGTTCTGTTTATTACATTAATATAGATAAAGTACCAGGTGCGATGCAGTTAATTATTTACAAAAGTTATGTTGAAATCCTTTTATGTTCCAAATACAATCTAGCGATCAGAAAGTCGAACTGAAATAATTTGACCGTGTTCTTGCTTTGACTGACAGCAAGGAATCTTAAAGTTTCATTTTCTTTCGACGCTTGGGGTTTTTCAGCATATAGAGGGGGGCAAACAAGAGAAAAATCATAATAACGAGTACTCTCGGTAATATTTTTGTCCAACTCCACCATGACAATCGGGAACAGAAAGAAGGGAAAGGAGCGAGCGGCCGCAGGGAGATTAAAAAAGGGCGCGAAATCTACGAGCGCTGATTGGATAAGTAGGTAACCATGGTAATTTGATATCTTCACACGTGAAGAGAACAACGATATCTTCACTGCGCGCGTATGGCTTTTTAGAA
>JANRMR010016345.1:0-15363 GCA_025434825.1 Bergia sp. 'catenularis' | reverse complement strand
ATAATAATAATAATAATAATAATAATAATAATAATAATAATAACAACAACAACAACAACAACAATAATAATAATAATGATAATAATATTATTATATTTACATGTATTGACCCATATACTCTCTTTACAAAGGTGCTGACTAGTCCTAAATACATGTACATGTAGCAATATGTACTTTTTGCAATGAAAAGATTAAAATATTCATAACAAAAGTTCACATTGAAGGAAAATTTAGTGAGCAATGTCAAAAAAGCTCCAAAGCTTGGGACCAAGTAAGGTTAAGTTTTTAGAACATTGCTGGCAGTGTCTGGATGCGACTGGGAATGGCTCTGATCCCCCTTTACATGTACACATATCTTGGTAAGTTTTCCCATTTTAATTCAGACAGGGCCAAGGTCTTTTTTCGAATCTGAGATGTGTTTTGCTTTTAAGTTTACAAGTATTTTGTTTTGCTTAATGATTTCATTGCATTTCATATTAAGTGATCAAATGTACATTTTGTTTTTGAAAAATGTATTTTGTATCTTGGTTTGTTTGGAGTGGAGAGGAAAACTTTAACAATTTACTGGTACACTGCGGATTGGCTTGGCTATGGATTAATGAGGTAAAACTTTTTTCCAATAGCTCGTCCAAGAATCAAAGTCGTATCCAATGCCCAGACTGTCTGTGAGAAAGAACCGGTGGTGTTGTCATGTGTTGTTGAAGAAGGTACTCCACCACCAACTGTAGTCTGGAAGAAGGACAGCGATGGAACCGTGCTCCAGAGCTCTAACAAATCTTATACTAATTATAGCATCTCTCAAGTGGACAGGCAACAATCAGGAAATTATAGCTGTGTGGCATCAAGTGTTGCAGGAAGTGCAAGAAAAACAACCTACTTTAATGTAGAGTGTGAGTACATGATCAAAAGAACTAAACTAATGTTTTTTATGGTTAGTACACATCCAAAATGTTTGGTGTAGCAGTTAAGGTTAATGAAGTTCTGGGGTAATTATATCGGGACCCTGAGGGTAAAAAGTGCTCTTGTATTGCATTTGCAATTGATCATGACTACAGTACGATTATTAATTTGTGTAGTAGCTCTGCTCATCACAGCTTATGTGACTAGACGAGCTCAGAGCATGGAATCGCTTGTTTCCGGAGATGGAAACCTGACGGTTTCTCAGTGTATACATACGTTCTCGTCACGGCTATCGCCGATACGTCTCTCACGTTTCTGTCACGACGGAATCCCCCGAAACGGACCTCGTTTTCTTTTTTTTTTGCATATCCGTCACGTTTCCGTTTTGTAAAAAAACCGGTTCATTTCAGCCACGCAAATCCATGTTTACACAGCGGAAACCCATGTTTACAGAACGGAATTCCATAATTTAACGTAATACGGGAACTCATGTGTTTACATGGCGGATACTCGTGTTTACATGACGGGAAACTGTGATGGCACGACGGACACTGTTCAATGGATCCCGAAACGCGGGCTTATTTACATTTCCGTTTCAAGTCCCGTTTTTTATTCAGTCGTTCAAAACAAACAGCATTTTATCGATGTTTATTCTTTAGCACTTAAATGTTGTAGTGCTATTTAACGTTATTTCTTCTTATTTTATTTTATTTTTTTTTGCGCTTTGTCTCTAGTTCAGTTTGATAACGAGTTTTTGATCAGGAAACGCTGCACTGAACTCAATTCCAAAACAGGAAAAGGAATTAAATGTTAACTAGTGAATGCGAGCATAATTATGTTCAAGTCCTGCATTTTGTTTTCCATCCCATAAGTGATAACAGGGTGTAACAAACTGTAGCACTATTATTATCAGTACTACACGTGTTTTTCTTTTAGTGCTTCAGAAATCAAGAGATTGCTTACCTGTGTTCCTTTTATTTAGATAGCATAATTATGTAAAAAAACTTGCTTAATAAGTTGCCTTAGCTACATGTAATTTCAGTTATCATTACGTTGATTGGAAAATTCAAACAAACCTAGGGGATTAAATGCTTTTCAACTTGGCAAAGCGAGAAAATAAAAATTCGTTTACTGATCAAAGTAGTTGAGATAGAAATAATCTGCTGACTGACAGTTGTGTTAATAGCATTCACCATTTGTTTAAATTTTGTTGTAAATGTAGGAAATATAATAAAAAAGTGAAATCTCTGTTTCTTCAAAAAGGGAAAAGTATATGGTCATACCACCTTTTAGTTTACTTATATATACCAATTCAGGCAAGAATGTATGTTCTTACAAATTTTAATTGTGCAAGATTTCAATAAAAATGGGTGACAAGTTCACGACAAGATGAAACGCCCGGGTAAACGCATTTGCTTGAATCAGTACTTGTACTTCAAACGCAGGTTGAACGTTTTGAACTAAGTTTTGCAGCAGAGGAGGGTGATCCTTATTAAACTTGATGTGGATCAATCTCATCGGTGGAGCATATTATGATTTGTTGTATTTTTACTATAATATCAACAGACTCTGCCGAAATCATTTATCAAACTCCGAGCCAGGCGTTTGTGTTGGGTGAACGAGTTGAGTTGAAGTGCTCAGTGGAAGGTGACCCTCCACCTTATGTTGCGTGGATCAACGTCACTGATGGATCTGTTCTCCAAAACGGAACATTTAATAGCAGTTACATCATACCAAGTGTGTCCTCTCTCCACAAGGGAACTTACAAATGTGTGACAGGAAACAGATGTGGGAACGACAGTAGAGACACTGATGTTCTTGATGTGTACAGTAAGTTTATGTAAAATGTCCAGGCGCGCAGCCAGAATTTTTTGTGAGGTGGTGCGTGTGAGCAGTGGAAACTTCTAGGGGAATCCGGGGACATGCTCCCCTATGTAAAATTTGAAAAAAAATCGGGTTGTCTTGGACTACATTTCGTGCGTTTCCATGGTGAAATAAGAGCACATGGACTGTTCATATCTGTTTCTTTTACAGGTTCACATTTTGTTAACCGATACGGACTTTTTCCGGCCCATGTGGGGAGGGGGAGAGGGGGGGGGGATGTTCCACCCATCGCAGACACCCTGTCAACGCGCCTGATATCTTATGTTATACTTATACCTCGTGGGAAATAAACAAAGCTCATTGCACTCGTTGAAAGTTTTTACTGGTAATAACTTGTACGAAATTCCGTTGCTCCAAATTAAATAATTAAACTTGTGTATTAAGAGGTGCTCTAGCTTAAAAAGTTTAAATATTGTGTTGGTAATCACAGTTCCCTTTGACCTTAGCTTGAAGTGACTTTTTGACAGGTTTTTGTTGTTGTCGTTTACTGCACTATTGCTTTCTTTTTATCATAGGATACTGGGGTCGAAATTATTTTCTTTATCGGATAACTGAACTTGACATAACCATAAGCAGTCAAAACAAAGGGCGATAGGTCACGCTTTTTATGTTGGTATAAATATGTTTCCAGAGGTTTTACTTTTCCGGATTCCCAAGGTGCTGTTACTCACACCTATACACGCTGCCCAACATGTTATTGGGAGTCCCGGGTTCAATTCCTTCCCGTTGAATCACATTTTCACTCAATCTGTTTGTTGAATGTTTCTGTTTCATATATATTCTAAATTATATAAACATAACTTAAGAAACTACTGCGAGTCGTCTCTTAGAACGGGAATGCAGTGATGATCCATTGGGAATTGAGGCTACACAGTCAATCTAATCAATCTGCAAACAGTACTGTTTCGTCCTTTGAGGACTCATCAGTGTAACTGCCAAATCGACATTGACAATTTCAGAGGTAGCGCGGTGCGATTAGCGACAAGCATTCAAACTCCACGTGTAGCTGTTCTAGTGTTTATTAGCAAGGTTCAAACAATCAAAGGTTCAGTATACTGATGTAGGATGTTTCGGATCGAAGGTGGTAGAATTGGAAGTGGTCGAAATGGCAATGGTCGAAGAAAAAGTGGTTGAAGAAGAAGTGGGTTCGAACTGAAGACAATATTTAAAATTAACTCCAACTTAGATAAATCATACAATATGATAATACGGTATGAGCTAAGTACTGTAAATATTCGCTGTGGTATTATTACAATCATAAGACATAACAAGACTGAAAAGAAAACTAATAAAATAACTAATGTCTAAATCAAACAAGCTGAAATAGTACGACGCAAACACTATAAATCCAACTTCTAGAATGCAACAACAATCTTTAATGTAACAATTAAATTTTAGTTCACTTTTCTTTAAAATCTCTTAGCGGCTCTTAACTCGTGGATCAGTGTCAGCAATTTGAAACAGCTGCCAAAAACCGCAAAAACTAACCTAAAGACTTATCAATCCTGAGAAAAACTAGTTTAAGACAAATTATAAATTATAATATGCAAGGAACTTACTTTAACAATAATAATAATAATAGTAATAATAATAATAAGATACGGTTTTGACACGAGCCAGAAGTGGTATGACGACAAGCCTGAGCCTGTTTTGGAATTAGATGAGATCAAGCTACTATGGGATTTTAAGATCCATACTGACCATCAAATCCACCACAATAAACCCGATATTGTCGCCGTAGACAAGAAGTCAAGGTCTTGTACCATCATTGACGTTGCCTGCCATTTTGATACTAGAGTAGACAGAGAGAAAAAGTGGAGAATTATCAAGACTTGAAGATGGAAATAGCACGATTGTGGAAGTCCCGAGAGGTGAAGATCATCCCAGTTGTCCTCGGAGTTTTGGGGACACTACCAAGGGGCTTGATGAAAGCACTCGAGACCCTAGAGCTGTCTAGCTGTCTGGACCTGCTACAAAAGACATGCCTTCTCGTTACCGCAAGAATGCTTAGAAGGTTCTCGACATTGAAGTGGGGATGTGAAAGCTAATGAATGAGGAAGAAGATCCATGCAGACAAGTTATAGTCGGGACACCTGAGGCCGCGGAAAGTGGCTTGATGCCCACAAGACTTCGTTGCATCGTTGCACTGAGCGCTTTTACAAACAAGAACAACAAGAACAACAGCAACAACAACAACAAAAACAACTATAACCGCAACTGTAACTACAGATGCCTGATGGCGAGTACTTTGCTTGAAGAATGAAGAAGTTTAAACCAAGAACTCGATTAATAGCTTTATCCATTTTGTTAAGGAGTTAAGGATCAACACGAAAACGAAAGCTGAGTGCTTGTTAGTACTTCGAGAGAGAAGACGGAGATTGTATTTGTATTTTCCCTGCTGTAGCTGTGCTCATAAAACTGTCGGTGAATTGTTGCTTCAAAACTAGTCTTGTGAAAAGAAGTAGCAACTCGGAAAAAATTCGAACATCAACAGTAGATGACCTGTAAAGCTGTTTGCCACCAATTGATTGTAGGAAAGTTTAAAAGCAAATGAAAGTTTTTGGCGTACAAAGACTCGTAATGCCGTCAAACGGTCAATGACAGTGGACTATTTAAGGTCTGTTTTGCTTAAAGTAATTTTGTTCTCCTCAGCTTTTTATAAACACGTTTTCACACGATTCTTCCTAAAATTAGGGATTAATTCACTTGTGTTTTTAAAGTATGCAAAACTGTCCAAAGGTAAATGTTTGTAAACATCTGACATTTTTCGCTCACGTAAGCTAGTTGCCATGGTAATTTTGTAATTGCCCATGTGAAATTTCAAATTGGAGGGTAATTACAGATAACTTGAGGTCCATATTTGACCTCTATGTTATTAAGATACTAATAACGCAAATGCAAATCAGTTGAGAAATTATCGTGTTAATGGCATTTCAAATTAACAATCAGTGCATCTCAGAGAAGGATTTTGAGACTGAACTTCTGCACACCGGAGTGCTCAAACTCAAAAGAGTGAACTATGAGTAATGCAAATTGATGTTTTTCACGAGGACGACAGAAGTTTGGCGCAGTTTCAAAATCAGAGTGCTCAACAGAATATGTGAAATACCAAAAACTACGCATGCGCAGCCAGGGCACCAAGGAAGTGGCTGCAATTGACATATATATGTATAATGGTCGAACATTTTCAAACACAATTTTTCCACCAGAGATGAACCAATGATCGTTTTGTTTTTTTCATATATTCTGAGTGAGGTTATTTGCAGACAGTAGATACACGTTAACACATTAAATGACCATCTTAAATGTCATTAAAGACTCTGAAATATTTGCAGTAGTCTTGTTAACCGTATTTGAACATAAAAAACAGTTGTAATGTTAGGTTTGCGTCCAAGTCAAAACTAATCCAAGTCCCCCACCCTCACTTCATTAAATGAATTTAAAAAAAGAAATCCCATGCCCTTCGTAAAAAATTAGTCCAATTTGACTTATATTCGGAGGGGCACATATTCGATAGGCCTCATGTTGGGAGAGGCTTAATCGCAAGGAGTTTTGCGGCTGAGATTTAGTGGGCTGATATTCGGTGGATATTAAGTTTTGAAGTTTACGTTTTATGCTGACATTTTATATTCTTGTATCTTCAAGTATTTGTAATTCGCTCTTGATACCATAACGAGTTATTTATAGAAGTTTCCCATATCTATAGAAATTTCGCAATGTAACAAGGAGCATTATATGTCAGTTGTGTTGAACAAATACGAAACTTGCTACTGCCTGTCCCACTACCAAAACTGTGCTCGAGGTATTAAGTCTTTCTCCGTATTTTCCATCCCCCAACAATTGATGACCCGGTCCCTTATCTAAATAGAAAGGGTTTTTCACTTGCATGTACAACTGCTTGTGCCATATCTGGAAATGTGGCCATGAACAGATGATCTGAAGCCGAAAAGATAAATGCAAATGAAATCAATCTTTCTTGTGTTTTTTCTTCACCAGTTGGTGCCACAATAACAAATGTTACTGGTGAAAGCCGGCCTGTCTGCGAGGGGGAACGAGTTGTGCTGACATGTGAAACTGAAGGAAACCCAATACCCTATGTGGCTTGGAAACATAACGGCAACATGCTGCAGAATATAACCAGCATCAGTTACATCATTCCTAGTGTAAAACGAGGCGACGAAGGTAGCTACACTTGTGACGCTACAAATGTAGCAGGGAGCATGAGGAATATGACCAGCATTGCAGATGTACAATGTGAGTGGGACTTGAACTGAGGCTTACAGCTTTTAGTGTAACGGTGGCAATTTACATCACACATATCTTGTACATTTTTAGCTTTTACTTGTTTGTTTTCTGGAGTTTGTTTAGCGAAATCAAGATTGTATGATTTTTTTAACGATTCTCATTCATTAATTATTCTTTGATGTAGAAGTTACAAGATAGGAAATGCTGTTAGCATCACATCGTAACCTGTATGTCAAATCGTATCAGAAGATCGAGCTTAGTAAAAAAGAAGTCCATGTTGAACACTGATAAAGGCTGATAGCTATGTTTTCAGAAGAAAAACAATGTTATTTCAAGAACGTTGAGATCATTCGCATAACTCTTGAGGAAGTTTCTTCTCAGATGTTACTTGTTGTCACTAGTGACCAAGACATTTCGTTCAACGAACAAACCTACTTAACTTATTTAAGTCTTAAGATTATTACGCAATGTCACATCTTCGGGATATTATTAGAACTCTTAATTGCGAAATATTTTCAAGGCAGAATTCTTATAAATACATCGCACAAAATGTTCAGCAAAAGGAAAGTTATTTAACTGGGGTTGAGTTTACGGAAATTACTCTTTGTAAATCATGGGCGGATGGTTGAACGTTTTCAAGTTTTATATTTATCAGTTAATTTGTAGTTATTATTAAGTAACTATGCGGAAAGTAATTCAGGATTATTGAAATCTGCCGATATAGTCCATTTTTTATCTGTACAAATCCAAGTTTAAGTTGATCAAAGACATTTATGTTTGACATTTCTGTTTGTAAGCAGTACTATGCAATATGCTTGGATACCATTTGTTCCTTTGTTATTAAGGCTTTCGGTCGGTGTATTATGATACATTTGGTTCTATTTTGCAACAACGGACCTATTATAAATTAATATGCAAAGAGAATACTACAAACAGCAGAACTTTATTTTTGATTTTTAAGTTGTTTAAAAAGAACCCGAATGTTTAATTTCTAAATAAATCTTGATATGAATACTATCGCTAAATATGCAGTATCACTTCGATAACTACATGTACCATCTATTACCATACCGTTCATTGATCTTTATGGTTAGTGCAAATACCTGCTTGTTTTCAGCTCCAGCCAGAGTCTTGTCCATCACACCAAATAAAAGATACGTGGTAAATACTAGTGTCGAGCTGAACTGTTCAGTGGAAGGTGATCCCCCACCTTATGTAGCGTGGATCAACGTCACTGATGGATCAGTTCTCCAAAACGGAACAGTTGATACCAGTTACGTCATACCAAGTGTGTCCTCTCACCATAATGGAACTTACAGATGTGTGACGGGGAACAGATGTGGCAGCGACAGCAAGGAGACGACCATATTAGATGTGTTTCGTAAGTATGATAGAAATTTGCTTACTGTACACTTTCGTTGGTTTATATCTGACTCAGTTTCTGCAGAATAGTTTGTATCTGTATCCGTAATCGTATTTGCCCTCAAAAGAGAACTATGTATTTGGTAAGGCGAAAATTTTAATCATTTTAATTAGAAGCAGGCGTAGCTCAGTTGGTTAGTGCGCGGCCTTCGGAGCTGGAGGTCCCCATTTCGATTCTCGGTGACTCCAACGTCTGCTTCGACTTTCCTTTGATCCGTGTGGCGTCAGGTTTAAATACCCGTAAAACGGAGCACTGACAGAGGGAGGGTGGTAAAGTGCGCACCGAGGGCCACAAGTTTATCAGTTACCACAATTACTGTCACGTGTTACCCTCGTTAAAGAAAGTTGCTTTACCTTTAACTTTTACCTTTCATTGAACCCTTGTATCTAAATAGAAAAACAGTATTCATACAGACTTGTGGTATTCGCGAATAGTGATAGCTAATTAACTAATACATTATTTTTTGCTTTACTATTAATTAATCAAAAACATATACCATTAATACAAGCTGTGTTGGCAATTGATGTCGGATTCATTAGCGAGTTTTTATAATTATTTTTTTAGAACTAATTAAAGAAATATTAGTAAATAAAATCACCTTTATGTACTTTTTGACCACATGTACGTTGTCTGTAAACACATCACATCCACAACACCGGTTACCATTCACAGCTATTCGCCACTCCACAAAGGAAAATAATACTATTGGAACATTCAACCCAAACGGTCCCAGAAAGCAATGCTACAAATGCTAATTTAAACGAGCAGTACACAGTCATTATTGTGTACAAAATGTGATGTAACTGGGATAATGCTTTTTTCTTGTTGCATTGTCTCGTAGACAAAGATAAAGCAATATGTTTGTGCAAAAACAATTGCGTTTGGAAGGCTTTTGATGATTGGCTTGTAAGAAAATTTTTAGAACACTGTCTCGGGTAGACGGACCTAGTCCTTTTGTAGATTGTGGAGTAGCGAATATCCATTCATTCTGATCCATCATTAAACTATAGCGAGTCTTCTCTTTAAGTTAATGTTTCATGCTTGGAAACTTTAACTCTCAGTGTTAATTGTATTACTGATGAGGCATAAAAATGCTAATGAAATGCCCCGAAAGTTTTTGAAATTAGTTGACCAAGAACAATATTCCGTATCTCCTACATTTTGTGTTGCTGATATTACCACTTGTTTGCCTTTACTTTGTTTATGCAAACATTTTTATAACTAATAAGAAGGGGAACTGAAACATTAAAAACACGCTTTCTATTGCTTGAACTTTTAAGGTTTGATTTGGAAAGTAAACTGAAAACCAAACGAGTTAAAAGTTCTAAATTGATTGAACGATAATTATTGAGAAGGAAATCCGTACAAAGAATATGTTTTGAGAACGATTTGCAATGCGTTCTTATTACAGCATTTTGTAACTGGCTAATTTGTCAGACAAGCCGGTTGGAGAGAGTTTGTCATTTCTCAAATTAAAGGGAACCTGGCTGAAAATGTGGCAGCATGAGCTTGACATGTTTCAATTTGCTGAGTCAGTAATATCCTTAACCCTTTAAATAACCTCTTTCGAAATCTTTCGAAAAACGTTTTTCTCACATGATTTTTTTAGTTTTCCCTTTTTAATACGCAGTATTTAAATTGAAGAAATATTGAATTTGCTCTTAGAAATTTTTGTTTAATGTTCATAAAAGAATTTTGGCTTCCAAACTATAACATTAAGCACAAAATCGAAGGTTTTTTCAGTGCGTGTTGGGAGATTATGTTATGCTACCAATATCTGTAGTAAGAAAATGACTGCATGGGAGAACAAACTTAGTCCAGGTTAGTACCATATAACCCTCGGGCTATTTAGTGACCCTTCTGTAGTCTTTTATTTGATCAGATTTTGAAAACTTATTGTCTGTTCTCAATATGAACTCATCAGTTGCAGTTGAAACTGGGATGTACTTGGTTCTCTTATGTACGTGTTGTACGAAATTCCTTACTTATCCGGTAATTTTTCATTTAAAATTTCAACATGTGTTACTTTGAATGTTTAGCCCTGAGCAAGGTACTTTGTTGAAGTTCGAACTCTATTCGTGGAAGTTAACTTGAAATTACTTGCGCGGTGGTGGTGCTTCAGGTTTTTGTGTTAGTGTTTGTTATTATTCGACTGAAGTTTTGCATATTTCAAAATCTTTGCTCTTTTCTATTCGTGGTTCGCACTCGTGGTATTGCTGTCACTTTCATCAAATACTGGTGGTGTTTTTCATTAATTATTCTCGTGTAATCGAAATTTAGCTCCATTCAAAACTGAAATTCTCGGCAAAAGAGAAAAAAATGGTACGAAATTGACAGCTGGACGTGAGTGAAGTGAAAGACCTTTTAGAGAAAAATATCTTGACTTTAAAATCGAATGTCATAATTTTTTTTGATTAAAAGCGAACAAAGTCCTTTGTTTGGGCTATCAAAGGAGGTGACATAAAGCTCTTGTACGTTTTTGTAAAAGATTTAGTTTTCGAACCGCGAAACCGATTTACTGAAACAGAGTAACCAATTGGGCATCATCAAATTCACCCATTATTGTTTAAATTTTTATGAATTCATTTAGTGCGATATCCTCTACTGTCTCGTTAGCTGAAGACTACTCCGGAAATAATGTTCCAGATGGACAACAAAAGACAAATTCTCACAACGAAAATTCGACGGTGAAGAGATCGAGGAAAGTCGAACGATACTTTCATAATAAATAAAAAACTTTTTATCAAGATACTAATACTTTTATTCTGAGATTGATCTTTTTGCTTTAGAAACCGGCCATTATTTATCACCAGGGGTTAGGAATGTTTCTTTTTTTGCGAAACAGTATTTTGTTTTAAAAAGTTAAACGAGTGTTCTTAAATGGATAGATCTCATTGGGATCTATTTTTGAACAGAAGTCTTTTACATACGGTTACAGATTTCTTTGTTCTTTTGTGTCTTGTGTTTCTGCGACTTGACTATGACGAGCATCATCTCTAATACCAATTTACTAGTATTGTATTTACATTGACGTAGAAGCTGGCTTGGTTTTACTCATCTCTTCTGCCATCAAGGATTGGTAAGCATTTATCTACTTGTTCATTTTTTCAATTTTATTTTTTGCTTTGTTGCTTTACTTTTCACTACCTTTATTCAGACAGTTCCTTTGTTCTTTTATCCCTTTCCTCAGTTTTTTCCTGGTTCAGACTTGAGACTGGAGGCTGTGTTCATTTGTTTCCATCACTGTGCGAGTAAGTGTTTCATTTATTCTGTGAGGTTCTATCTTTACCATACCAAAAACAACAACAACAACAGCAACATTTTATTTACACTCAGTTCCTTACAGCAGAAAACAATACAAATAAATGAGAAATTTACAGATTAATTAGTGTAAGCCACCTGTAATAACCATGTGAAGGCTAATCTAGACAGGTGACCTTTATATTTGAGGTTTAATAATGACTGGTCAAAGACGTGGCTAGTGAAGTATCTGGTGTGTACGTAGACTAGTTAACAACTAAAAAAAAGAAGAAAAGAAAAAGAATGAATGATAGCGCACAATATGTTAACTAAATATCAAACAAAGAATTACAGATTACCCCATAGAGGTTGGGCAAAGTTACAATTTAACATAATTAAAGAAAAGTTAATGGGCGGGAAATAAATTTTGTTTTAATTTTGACTTGAGTGAAAACTCGCTCAAAGTCTTTAGAGGTTCATCTAAAGTATTCCAGAGTTTAGGTCCGAAGAATCATGCATTATGTTTACCATAATTTGTGCGTATTGATGGTAAAGTAAAAGTAGTTTTGGAGGCAAGTTGAGTGTTATGGTGGTGCTGGTTTTTGACTAGGGTAAAGAAATTATTAAACGTCTCAGGGAGACTACCTTTGTGATACTGGTGCATGAATAAAATAGCGTATAGGTCAACAATATTATAAAGCTTTAACAGATTAAGTTTCTTGAAAAGAGATGTGTGTGTTTGAAAATGAGAAAAAGTAATAATTCTAACAGCCTTCTTTTGTAAGATTACAAGCGGATTAATTTTAGTTTTGTAAGTATTTATCCAAATTAAAATCTCATATGTGAGAAATGGAAAGTTGTTGTGTAATAGATTTGTATCAGTAAACTAAGGGGTACAGAATGACGCATGGCAGTTTACAAGAATACCAATGCTTCGGGATATTTTTTTGGATAGTTCATGTACATGATGTTTCCAGTTCAGATTAGAATCAGCAATAACGCCTAGGTATTTGACGCTTTTCTTTTCTTCTAAACATTTGTTACTAATCTTGAGGTTGACTGGAAAGAGCACTTTTTTCTGAGGCGGATGAAAATAACAAGGTTAGATTTACCAATGTTCAGCAGACGGGAATTACTCTTGCAACTTTTAATTTATCTAGCACTTTGCCAGAAGCGAAAGAGCTATTAAAGATGAATGCTAATGGTCCTGAAATAAATGGTTTTTAGATTTGTAGTAATTTTGCTGGAACGCTGTATGGTCCCGTTGATTTTGATGGGTTTGAGTTGCTGATTTCGTCCTCAATTTCAGTGCTAGTGACTGGGAAGAGAACAAGACTCTTCACTGGCGACTTATGTAAAAAAGGTTTCAAAGGACGTATTTACTGATGGAATAGCATTGGCAAGGTTAATGCCAACATTTGCAAAGTACTTGTTAAATTCATTTGCTATTGTTTTTGTGTCAGTGATTTTTAGTGTTTCCTACATCTATTGCAGTAGGGAAAACATTGACAGATTTTTTTGGTAAATACCATCTGCTTAATCCCTTTCCATGTTTCTCAGATGTTATATTTATTGACAGCGAAGTAGTTGTTATAGTTGTTATATTATGATTTTTTACTAATAAGTATCAGGTGCTTTAGCTTATTCCTATAATATTTGTATTTGGAGAGATAATAGTTATTTTTGGTGTTTAAATAGGATTTATATAATGTATTTTTAATAGCAGTAGAACTTCTAATTTCTTTCTTATCCAGGATTTTGAGTGTATCCGTAATTGTCGTTTTAAAACTCTTTTTAGTGGAACATGTTTGTCGACTACTTCAGTTATTTTGGTATGAAATGAGTCAAAAATATCATTAGTATCAGCTTGGGTAGGTAGTACTTCCTCCCAATTTATAGACTGGACTTCAGCTAGTAAGTCCTCAGCTTCAAAGTTTGAGTAGTCTCTTCTATATATGACGGGTTTGAATGAGCTACATGAGAGCTTGTTAATTATTAAAAAGTTAGGAGATGATCAGTAATATTGCACAATATATTCCCACTGACTGTGTAATGTTCGACTGAATTAAAATAAATATGATCAACTAACGTTGCAGAGTGATCAGTAATTCGAGTGAGTTTAGTAACATGTGGTTGCAAACAATAAGTTCCAAAAGTATTTAGAAACTGTTCTATAGGAATATGTGATTCATAGTTCAAGAGATTAATATTATAATCACCCATCGAGATTTTGATTCTCGTGAGATTTTATGAATAGCGGAGGTAAAGTAATTAGTAAAATTATCAAAGTTGCCGTGTGGATATCTGTGTACCACAGCGCAAACTATGTTGTGAGATCTACTATGCACTTCTATCCAAAGGCATTCAAATCCCACTCCTCCTGAATTGTATTGGGTGGATTGAGGAAAAAAAATTGATAACCAGGTATTGAGTCATCTACAATGGAGTCTTTGTTTATGTGTATTTTTGTTTCTGAAAGGCCAGTAATATGGAAATTGTGATTTAGCTCAGACAATAGAGTTGTCAGGTCATCATGATTGGCAGCTAGACTTCTTATGTTCAAATGGATAATGAAAAGCAATTATCTGAGATTGAATCTTGAATTGTTTGGCTGCTATGAAATTCATGACTTGTGTAATAGTCAAAATTAACTTCAGGTAATAAATGATCTTCACTGTCAAACTCGAAGATTTTTTTTGGTTCTTAGGGACGAGGTAAACTCTAGCCTGGGTAAAGCTTCAAGAAGATTTTTGCTAATTTGTTTCGAGCACAAACAGCTAAAATTAGAGTTTTAAGAGAGCTTGATTATTTTGACGATTATTTAGGCTATGAAAGGGAAATATTCCCCAGATTCTATCAGCTACTCCGGTTATATGTATATATACTTATCTTGAAAGTTTCTCAATGTCAGCTTTGCATTTAATGAGTCTAGATGGTGAGTTCTTGTCCTTGCGCAAGTAAATGCGCCCCTGTTGGTCCAAATGTACTTGAAGCCATACTCTCTCTTGATGGTTAAGCACTCCTTGAAAAGGGTTTTATTTCTCCGTGTCGAGCTTTCTGAGATGAAGAGACCATTGTCAGAGAATCTTGAAAGTCCAAGGTCAGTGGCTGTCTTTCCTTTCAAGTGGTTACGGCTCGTGTAGAAAAACTTCTTCGTCCCCCGTCTTACAAATTTGACAATAATTTTGGGAAGGAGCATTGTAGGTGATCTGGCCCGACTTGAGCTTGGAGAACCTCGTGCCAGTCGTGAGGCGTAGCTTGGAGCTGGCAGTCGGTGAGACAAAGAGATATCGTTCTCATCTATATGTAGACCCATCAGCGAACCCATCTCGATAATGAGATCATTTGTGTCTTCACCGTGTTGTACTGGGATTCCCGCGATTTCGCGGCATTCCCGCCAAGAATACTGCTCAATATCATTGATCTCGTTAGTGATCTTGTTTAAGGCTTTCGACACCCTCATAACTTCTGCCTTTAGAAATTTGTTTTCATGATCTACTGCTTGAATCTTGTCTTCCATTTCGCTCACCCACTTGTGAAACATATCACTACACTGTATATATCATTAAACTGTACAAGTTCACTGTGTTTATTAGTTCTTGTAACGACTCGCGTACAATTGTCATAGGAATTTCGCCCCACCCCCTAGGGATTTCGCCCTCACCTTCCCC
>JANRMR010016234.1:0-15364 GCA_025434825.1 Bergia sp. 'catenularis' | reverse complement strand
GTCTTAAAAATGATTTATTTTACTTTGAAAAGTTTGTTCTTGCCGTACGCGGGAAGTTGTGCTTGCGTGACATGACGCAATCCGTAGCTCTATCCAGTTTTAGAACACGCAGCTGCAGCGAATCAGAGCGCGCGTACTGTCGCTTCTATTTTCTAAAAAGTCATAAACAAGGCAACGAAAACTAACATTTTTGTGATAGAAAGCATCAGGTTTGAAAGCCACAGCAGTAACCCTTCAACCCACCAACCCAAATATTATTTGAGCAACTCCCCCAAACCATAAATCAGTTGAGGACCCCCCCCCGACACACACACCTCTCCCCCCAAACCCCAAACACACAAACAATAACAAAATAATAATGAAAACTCTTACGGTTTCTTTATATGAAGACTGTTCAAGTTCCTTCAGAACACTTTCTGTTTCTTTGTTCGTCTTGTTGATGTAATACATCGGGTTCTTTTTTGCTCTTTCCTCCTCTGCAAACAAGAAAATAGTTTTTCTGAATTACTTCACGATTTCTGCGCACACAAAAACTTTTCGAAAAGGATCCTTTAAGTGAAAAACAATTTTGCCTGTATTCTTAAAATCAATAATTACGTTTAATGTATACTAAAATGAACACATAATGATAGGACGCCATATATCCACGGTTGGAAATTTATTGTATGGAGGCCTTTCGGCCTACACGGTCATCATTAGCGTGGAAAAGTAGTAGCGTTCCAGTGAATACAATATCTACATGATCTACTACCCATAAATGACCAGAATATAATGTAGGTAATGTTATTCCAGCATGTAAACGGCACACAGATCTACTCTATTAAGGCCCAACTAATTATGTTCATAGCGATAACATCAAGCAATGTGCGCGCTTCAATAAGCACTTCCATCGTCAAATTTCCTGCATGACGCCATCATAAATGGTGACGTTAATGTTTTACCATTGCAGTAACAGGTTCTGCCCGTTCAATGATGGTGAACAAGCGTCGGGACCTAGTAGTGCAACCACGAAAAGTCACATCTAAGATGGCGTCATGCAGAAAATTTAAAGCAATGGGCTTTCTTACCTTCATCAACCACTTTTAGGTTTTTCTTCATGTGATGAAAGTTGGCAAGATTAAACTTTTCCAGATTGGTTGGATCCTAAACAAAAAAGTGCAACATGTTGAGTATGTTCGATGTTTCGCCATAGGTCTGCTGGAAACTCAGTACAGTTTGACATACTGTAGACATACGTGTACTAGTTCATACAAAAAAATTTCATGACCTGTATAACTGACTGTAACAAAAGATGGCGCCTGGTACATTTACCCAAACCCTCTACCGCACGAAAAACCTGAAAACATTCGTACAAATGCACAGAAATAATCTAAAAACTTAACATACACAATGTTGTTAGTGAATGGACAAGATTTCTAAAACAATGGTATTCCAATTGCATATATTCCATGAGTTAGGTTCACAAGGTATTGAGGTCAAATGTGCAGCCGCCATCGTTCTCGGTATGGTAGATTATGTTGTTAGCGAGCTAAGACTCCCATATAAGCGAACAGGTGTTTATTTCTTAATTTCGAATAAGCTTTTCATTTAGTCAGCCAGACATACTTTTTCTTTCTCTTGAGAAACGTATTTGTCGATATTAGATTCTCATCCAATCAAAAAACAAGTGAAATTAAAGTTCAGTTAATCAGCACTGAGCTTAATAACATAATAACACGCGTGGGAAAATGCAGGAAACAGCTGAAAAATGGCAGAAACTGCTTACAATTACTACTTTAAATTATTTTACGGCAATTTTCTCTGACAGCAATGATAAAAATAATAACAATCAGATTCTATTGAAAGCAAAAAATATGAGCAAATACAAAGACAGTTCTAATGCAACAAATTGATTAAAGGTTCGTCAAGATGCTTTACAGTTTTTGTCAGTTTGTCAATACATGTCACCAGACTCTAACGATTTGTCTACAAATGCTCCTCGAATCTGTTGCTATACTAGCTTCTTTATCAAGACTGTTTTCATTTGTATTTACGTGTATACCCTAGCTAGATGTATACAAATTCACCTTTTTGCTAATAGTGTTTATTCAGTAATGTTTTATTTCCAAGCTTTACGAAAGAAGATCCACTCACAGAGTTATATATCTTCCAATGACAAACCTCGTGCGACGTATTTTCTTCGCCATATTGATCTCCCGAAAACCATGTACCTTACAACAGTCTAGTTCAAGGCAGCTTCTTTCCATGGTGATGCATTGTTTGTGTGAGCAATACAAACGAGACAAAATCTGCTCAAATTTTGTTCCAAACATTTCACCTAGCTTCGCTTTGTTGCAACTCGCTTCTTTTTCATTTCACTTTACTTTGCTTTGTTTTACGGTCTATAGATAAAAAATTAGATGTAAACCATAGTACTTATTGCAGAGATATGCATACAATTATCACGAATCTATCAATCTATCGTTAACAGTAGACTTTGTAAGTTGATATGCAATTCTTTCGTTATCCATGCGGATGAATAAATTCAAACTTTTTTTATTTGAGTGACATTGAACAGAAGTTAATGATCATTTCTAAAGTTGAAAGATTGCATTATCTTCCTGACAGAATGCCGAATTTCTCCAATACGCCAACAGTATAGGAATGGATTCAAACAAGAGTTGAGATAAAGAAAAGTAAGAAAAATATCACGTAAAATAAAGAATCCCATTCCCTTATTCGTGATGACAACTGAAAGCATCATTTCACAGCACCACGGAAGAAAACAGATGACAAAGCAGCTGAACACCAGCACCATGGTATTAACAAATTTCTTGTAACGATTTATCCTTGGTAGAGTATGTCTGCCGGTATTAACTACTTGAGAGTGAGCGAGTATTTGGTTTTGGTGTTTACGAATGACGGCAAAGATTTTCCAATAACATCCAACAATGGCAAATAGAACAATTACAAAAAAGACAGAACTGAATATGCCAGAAGATACTGGATCACAAAATGCCCATATGTCAAAAAGCAAACACACCACCCAAATAACTACAAGAATGCATAAAATGCGTTTGTTCGTGACCAACTGTTGATATCGAAGATGAAGTTTTATGGCTACAAACCGATCGATACTTATTGCAGTAAGTGTTAAAAATGAAACGGTCAAAAGGAAATTGGCTGATATCCAGTTGACATCACAGGCAAACGAAAGTAAATAGTCACTCCCTTGAACTTCAGCAACCATCTGGATTATCCAGGAAGGCTGTGCGATAAGCCCGACTCCCAGATCAGACAAGGCAAGTCCCGAAAGCAGAGCATTTGATGGTGAATGCAAAGATGAAGTTTTCCAAATGGAAAGTAAAACAAGCGTGTTTCCTACTGTTCCTAAAAATGCTATTACGGCATTCACAACAACAGTTGAGAAGATAAACCCATAGAACTGCTTAATCCTCTGACTGTCTTGCGAATCAATAACTTTACAGCTTTCTATGTCCATTTTCCTCATAAACACAGGACGATCTAACAAGATCTTTTCCAGTTTCTGAACAACGGCTGAATGAAGTTACCGGTATTGCAGCTGCAAGCTATTCCAGATTTTACAACTTCCTGCTTCAATACAGCTGTTTTAACACACGTGAATAATTTTTTTATTGATTAAAAGGTAACCATGACAATAAATTAATTTGAACAAGAATATAATGAAGAACATTAGTTTAAGAAAGTGGATTTATGCAAAACCTTTTTCAATTACCATTTATGAAAACTATCATTGGATAATTTGAAACATTTAATTTTAAATTTCAGAAAACTAAGTTGATCAATATTTGTTTTCAAACTTAAACAAGAAAATGCACGAATCGTGCAAATCAATAATATCGCACATTTGTGGCGAATTTGCTCAGATCTTTTTATGTGTTGTGAACTGCCGTTCATGTCAACAATTTTAACAAAAAATAAAATTTCATTTTGTTGGCGTCCTCTTAATGGCAAAAGTAAGGCAAATACCAAATAGCAAAAACATCTTAATACAGGCGAAGTGGTTTATCTTTGGATTTGTCACAACTTGCTGAGGACACTAATTCTCTGTTTTGCTATAAAATGCTGGTGAAAAACAAGAAGACAGCTGAATAAAGTGATACCTTCATCTGTTGCTGATCAATTTTATTTCTTACACAAACTAAAATTTGTTGGCACTTTGATATGGGGAGTGCAAAACAAATACCAAATATATAAGTTACAAAATTTACAGGTGAAATTCAAGAATCTTCAGATTTGTCTAATTAATAATTTAGTTTGTTTTCAGACACTAACACTGAAGTGTTAGCCTTCTCTTAATATTTTTTCATGCCACAAAAAGATTAAGAAAAAACCTAAATGAGTTTAAAACCAACACCGCATATCTATACAGGTGATCAATGCACAAGTTAAACTCTCATAAATAAAAAGGTTGCCAAAATATTTAAATAAAAAGTACCTAGCCAATCAACTGCACAAACTTACCTTCTTATGAAATTATATCTTTTTAATAACAGTAACTAAAATAATAGTCATCTTTACGATCTTATTTCTTGTATAAAGGACGTAAACAAGATCAACTTGAAAAAATTAATTTCAATACAATTGATATGTACGCTTTTTCAGGAAAAAGCATTTTTAAAACTGATAACATATCATTCCTTAAAAAATCTGAGTTAATACTTTTTCTAGATTTGGAAATAATAAATACAAAAACTATTTGGAGTTAAAGATTTTATTTTGATCATTTTTTTGAAGTTGAACCGTCAGATTTAAGTATGTCGTGCTTTCACAATAAGAGCCACAGTCGCTATTGCCTAAGTAACTTTTTTGTATTTTGACAAATATTCTGATAAATCTGACGAAAACGAAGAGCTAATGCTCGAAACATCAGCTACACACCCATCCTTACGGCGAGAAACATATTGTATCAACTTTTGTTGATCAAACAAACGATACTTCAGCTTACTCGCAAACGCAGAAAAAGTTTTTCTTTCAAAGCAAGATAGTCTCCAGAATTCTGACAAGTTACTCTGCTATAAACATGCTCTCAAATATTCTAGTTGTTGATTCTAATTTGTCATTCACCAAGCTATAATTTTCCAGGATCTGCACGTGTAATAAAAGTGATAATGTAAATTTTCTGTATCAAAACAAGGTTTAGGCTTAAAAGTTTAAAATGTGTTTAAAAACCCAAACGTTTTCGACTATAAGTCATCTTCACGGTTGTGTTGGCCGCGATCATTTTGCATTTTAAAAGTTTTCTAGGTTACTCCCATGGGAAAAGGTGTAAAGGATAAGCCGAGAGTTTTCTTTTAAAGTGTGCAAATTTTGTAGTTACAAAGCCTCTAAAATTTTTTTTTTCATTAGCTGCTGTGCTGTGGTAATTACGCTCCACGTGAACTTGTGACTAGGGAACTCTGAAAGGTGTCTTGCAGGCTCTGAATCTTTATTTAGGTCGGAACGTTCTTTAATCCGTACTTTGAAATTTCTTTTGGTTTCCCCAATGTACTTAACGCCACATTCGCATTGTCCTTCATAAACCAAATAAAGATTCAGAGCCAGCAAGAGACCTTTCAGAGTTCCCTGGTCACAAGTTCACGTGGAGCGTAATTACCACAGCACAGCAGCTAATGAAAAGAAAAATTTTAGAGGCTTTGTAACTACAAAATTTGCACACTTAAACAGAAAACTCTCGGCTTATCCTTTACACCTCTTCTCTATGGGAGTAACCTAGCAAACTTTTAAAATGCAAAATGATCGCGGCCAACACAACCCTGAAAATGACTTTTATAGTTGAAAACGTTTGTGTGTTTTTTTAAACACATTCTAAACTTTTAAGCCTAAACCTTGTTTTGATATTTTACATTTTTTAGCGAACACCATGTTAAACATGAATTTTCTTATATCAAAAATATGTGTATGATAACAGTTTTCCCACCGTCACTCTTTCAGTCTTATCATGCTCACACCGTTATACTTCTTTCCAGATAATCGGCTCTTCCGTGCTAGAATTGATCACATGGCACCGTCCCAGAAAACCGCGCGCGCACAAAATGATCTCAAAATAGCCGCCATTTTAGGTTTAAGTCGTTGGCTTTAATATAGTTCAAAATACTATCAAAACTCGTTATCTTTGAATACATTTATCAGAGAAAGTTTTATATGGGCTAAAAACAACTTCTTTGTTGAATGTAATTACCCGAACTTATCTGTTTAATATCTGATTTTACGGAATTCGTTTCTTTAGCAAAACGAGAAAACAACAGCAGTCGTTAGTATTCTCGCAGTGCATGCAGACCTGAAAGCGTGTGCTGATTGGCTAACTCCAAGCAAGTGATAGGTGTCCGATCACCTGGCTAGTTTTTTAAAAAATCTATGGCTTCTTTAGCATTTCAGCCCCAAATGCAACTTAGTGATATATTACTAAATTCTCTTTAAATACTTTTAAACAGTTTTGGATACTTTCACTCTTAACATTAGATAATTTGCTGCATGTGAACAGATCCTTTGTTCTAACAACTAAACAGCTATTTTTGTATGGATGTTGTAAAGAGAAGATGACGTTGATAGACTGGCTGGGCCTGAAAGGCCACTTGGGAGATAGACAATTTTATGTTCTCCTGATGAAAAGATCAGCCTCTCACTCCATCGCTTCACTAACTCGTGAAAGATATTTTCAACACTTGAGAAGATAAAAACTCTATCTCTGCGAGGCCATGGAATATCTTAAGCTTCTGGTTATTCATGTTCTCAAGCCTGTCGCTTTCGCTGTTGCCCGAATTGCCAACAGTCTGAAAATTTTCCGACTTATGAAAGTTAGGGTCTTGCAAGATTCCATACTGCATATCAAAATGTTGAGAAACGAACAGGAGTAGATTTGAGGTTAATTGTTTTAACAGATAGAAAAGTAACTTAGAAAAACATTAGCTTCAGTTGATCTTCAATTTTATGACTACTTTGTCAAAACATTAACGGAATTGTCTCGTGTAAATTCATTCATTCAGTGTACTATATTTTGCAAAATCCTAAACTTATTCCTGAATGTCTGTTTTTTAGCTATTAACGGAATTGAAAACTATAATATTTAAGATTTAATAAATGTAATAGCTTGTTAATGCGGATAATGATATACCGAATTTGGCAAAATACGTTAAGACAGGTGCAACTTGTACAAGTGAAACACTGGGTTCTAAAATTATTTATCTGCTTCCTTTTTTTAAATACAAGTTGTGTATTACTTCAAATGTGACCTGTGCGAGGCTGGTTTTGTCGGCCATACTTGCCGACATTTGCACGAACGCATGGATGAACACGCAGGCAACACCGCTATTGGCGAACATTTGCGACAACACAACACGGACTACTCTAGCCTTCCAAAACATTTCAGAGTCCTTAAGAAGTGCAATAACAAGTGGGACTTCTCATGTACGAGATGCTTTTTACTAGACATTTGAAACCGAATTTGAACAAACAGAAAGACTCGATCAGTTCAAAGCTATTTTAATATTTCAATTTTTAGCTTAGTTAGTTTTTTAATTTCGTCACTCTTCGAGCTATTTTATTTTCAATCTTCAGATCTCCCTAGTGCATTTATTATAATAACGCTATTGTTCTATTTTATATTTATATCTCATTGTAAAACTTCATTTTTACCTTGAGAATGATGGCGAGCAGACATCGAAACGTCGATGCGTCACTAATTTTTATTATAAAAGTTTTCAAAATCAAGTTCCTTATAAGTAATTTATCAATAACAAATTACTGATCTAATCATTTCTGTTATATTCTTAAAATAATAATCATTATTATTATTATTATCATCATTAAGTATCATAAATTGTTGTAATTATCATTATCATTATCTAGGTTTGTTTGTCACCTGCAATGTAATGACATCTTTCCTTGTGAACGGTTCATCTGTCAACAAGTCTCGAAAGTTTTTGGGCTTAAAACAGAGCTGATCAACGGCCTGCAACACAGAGATACACATTCACTTAGCACTGAATTCTCCAAACTAGTTACCATTTGATAGCCATAATAAGAAATTTTAGTGACTCATCGAGAAAAAATGTTGAATCTAACTTACAATTTCCATACTTTTTTATTATAATTTTACAATAGGTATAAAATATTTTACAATAAAGATTTTATTTAACATATTGTCTTTGTTTTAAGAGATCCTCAGTTTTAAAATTCTTGCTCTCTGTAGTGAAATACGAAAATCGATTGTGTTGTAAACTAAGGCTTTAATCAGCTAAATCTCTTAAACAGAACAGAACAGTAAAACTGGGCAACCAAGGGTGTTCTAGTGTGTAAGACACTGACTGGATTGCGGGTTCATAAAATACTGACAACCCAAACCAATAACAAAATGAACTGGTAACTAAACTGCAATGCGAGTTCATAATGTGTGGCACATTCATAATATTACACTCTCAAATAAAATTTTAGTATTGCCTTAGTCAGAATAGACAAATTATTGATTTTACTTACATCTTGAGTTTAAACTTCTTGTAGATTATGACAATACAATGTCAGTTATACATATGAGAGCAAAATATTTTTTTAGGTAAGGATTAACTCTTTTTTAAGTATAAGGATAAATATGGAAAGACACAACCAAAATATGATGTACAGTAGGCAGCAATCCTCAACATTTCTGACCAGTGAATTTATACCGCCAGCTGTGAGTTACACAACAAGGCAGGATTCCACTTCAATTTCTAATGGTTGATCAAGGGCAGCTAGAAACTAACAGTTTTCACGTTGCAAGTTACAAACCACAAAAAACCAATACCTTTCACCAAATTCCAAAAACTGAGTCTCTAAAAAGCCATCTTTTAATATCAAAAGGCGAATGAAGCAATTTTCAGCTTCCAAGTTAATAAAGTTAACTTGAATTTCCAACATTTCGCGACATTTTTTTCCTTCAATATCACAGTAAAGCCAATTATTACAGACAGACCTTGTCAGACATTTTGACAGATAAAGTTTATCTCTTGAACCAATAATGCTGACTCAGAGGACCTTTGTAAAAGCCAACCTTTGAAGAAAAACCTGGTTGGGACTATCATCAGAAAAGCCAGAAATCTAGAACATACATGGGTTCATCAAAACAGGCCGAGCTCAACATTGAGCATTTTACATGCACTGTAGGTCAGTGACCCACTGAATCCATAAAATTCAAAACTTACTGGCCCATCAAGAAAGTGCACTGGCCAAACGTGAAAAGTTTCAGTTCTTTGGTGGTTTCACAGATGTCAAAAGTTCATGCTGTCTTGGATAGGATCGCCCTCATGCTAACTGTCATGAGTTTTTATATCTTGTTCATCAAAAAACTGACCAGATACTTTAATTTCTCAGTGATAGAATAATATTGAGCCCAGATAAAGGTGCTTAGCCACCCTTGGGATAATCAACACAAGCGGGCAATTTCCAATATAGAAAATATAATATATGCTTACCTCATAAACAGATCATGTAATGTCTGCTTACCTCATAAGAGAAAACATTTCCTGTTTGTTTGATGGCCACAAAGTGTGAGTTGTTATTGAACACTTTGAAGGTGACAGGGCAGTGATACTCATCTGGAAGATTCAGCATAGAACAATATATATTAACCATTTTTGGTGATGCCACTGATGACATTTGCCTCATCAGCAAAAACTGAACTTCAGGCCCAAATAAAATGAATTCTTATGGCCACACCAATTTTATTTCTTGTTTTATGGATTTTTCTGGTCAATATCAAGGACCAGAGGGGGTATTAAAGAAAACAAGTTGTCACAAGATTTTTTATAATAATTATATAAATTTATTTTGTAACACAGATAAAGTGCTACTTTTAACAAAAACTTTGAGAATAAATTTACAAATTCAAATTGTATCTACATGAGACACCAGTACAGTAGAATACTGCAATTTAAAGATTGATATAAAACTTGAAAACCAGAAAATTCATCTCTTTGAATAAAAAACACTTTTTATAAGGTATATCAATTTAATTCATTTTTTCTTGGAACTGTTGCGATTTTTTTATTTCAGCAAAAATTGGACCAGAGGGTCCACAAAACCAGAAATAAAATTGGTGTGACCTAATTTGATTTTAAAAAATTGGCATAATTAGTATCCACTGAAAATTTTTGATTGATATATACAAGAATTTCAGAGAAATAACTGGTTGAAATCTTCAGAATTTATAGAAGTTTCTACAACTGGAGGCAACTTTTAACAGTTACTCCAGACTTTAAATACAGAAGCTGTAATTTTTTGACATTAATTTTTCAAAGACAAGTTACTCCAAAAGCATTCAATATAATTACGGTATTAGGATTAAATCTTTGGTAAGTACCATTACTAACTTACTGTTAACCCTCTCAGCCCCAAACAGTTTATCAACATCTACTTTCTCCTTACATTATCAAGACAAAAGAAGTTATTTGGTGGTGAGAATAAAGAAATTGATCACACACAATAAGCTATCTAGCCTGAAAAGTGAAGTTCCCTCAAACTGTTTAAAAGGAACATATGGAAACAGTTTAGGAGAATTTAGCAACATGTCAAATGTCGTGTTTGGGGCTGAAAGGGTTAAACAAATTAAACAAATTGGGAATGACATGGAACGAGGCCAAGAAAGTAGCCAAGAATGGCGTCAGTGTATAGCCTTATTTCCCACTAGGGAGGAAGAGGATAAGTAAGTATTAAGTAAGTACATGTAATTTGTCACCCATCTTCAAATGATGGGCACTTTTTGTTCAAACCTTGAAGATGACTTTTTGCTACATTTATATCAATGGGGCGAAAATGCAAACAATGAAATCTGAATAGACAGTACAAATAAACATAAATCAAAACACTTTTGAGAAAAAGTGTAAACCCCATTTTACAGACACTTTCATGTACTTACTGTACTGACAGACACTCCACTGTGAATGAGGGAACATGAAATAAATTCATATTAAATGAACTGCAGTGAGGAACAGATATAAGAAATGATCTTTGCAGTTTACTTGCAACTTATATACATGTAAGTAGTGCAAACATTTAGCACGGGTTTATTAGGATTCACAATTGATCTGCCTACCCTGAATGGTTTCAGTGGTCAGTGATTAGAGGATCTGCCCCAACATAACTGAGGTCATGGGTTCAAATCCCATTAAGGCCTGGAAATTTTTTTCAGGAAAATATTTTCCCAACTGTTTAAGTCACAATTATTAACTGCAAAGATCATTTTCAGAACACACACCTTTTGCATTCTTGTGGAAATTCAGTTTTATCAGGTTTTTGGCTTCCAAAGGCTGAAAAGTATTATAATTTTAACAAAACAATTGAGGCTACTATTAAATGACTTGTTATTCAGGAAGTAAATCATATTAAATATTAAATTAGTAGGAAATAGGGAGTACATGTCGTTGGGTGATAACTGCTGCCCCTGATGCTTTGTAACATAAGGTGATCTTGGTATCTCTCCTTAGGTTGATGTGTTACATTCTGATGTTGAATTGTTAAATTTTGAACTTCATACAATATCCAACATGTACAGAAGAAATGAAGTAAAGAATTATTGATGTTCATTCCACAGACTGCGTATTGAATTCTAAAGGTGTTGAAATTTATTTATTTTAATCCATTTTTCCATTAATTTTCTATTTGTAACATCTTTAACCTATCTACTTTTTCCAAGACATATATTATATTTAGTAGTTACATTGAGTTTATCACCTGAATCACATTTTTGTAATAATATTACAGAATGTACAGTGTTTTACATTTTTATTGTACTTATATAAATTAGAAATGATCCCACAGAAATGATTTGTATTAATGACTAAGTGGCTGTAGATTTTTGGAGATTTTGTAACTTACAGAGAACAGCATTAGTAAAATCATATCTTAACAGGCTGCTGCAGAGGTCGTTCTTGTTTGTAATTAGGGTGTGGACAAGAAGAGATGTTTTGGGAGACAAGAATTTCCTGATTCAAAAGATATTTCTCAGATGCAACACTGTACACTTTGGCCACTTGAGTTTTAAAGGACATATTGGAGTCAATCCACCAGTTATAGTCTTTTGCTGTATGGTATTTCCCGACAGGGTTTCAGTAAGAACTGGAATAGGCGGCAAAAGTTGAGGAGTAGGTTGAGGGGGGACTTCTTGTGCCAAATGTTATTTGTAAACTTGTGCAGGTTTTCTCAATGAAAGTAGATGGCAACACGTGTGAATTAGCCGGTGAGTTTCACCAGCCACCAGCTCTTATTGAAAACCCCTGTTGCTGGGGTAACCAAGGAGTTATCAATACATATGGAGTTACTGTAAGCTGATCTTTTTGTGTTGCTGTTAAGCACCAATGAAAAGAACCTCAGTTTTCTCGTCATTCATTTGTAATTTTTTGTGTGCCATTCACTCTTAAGTACATGTACAATTTAAAAGTGCCATAAGGTCAGTATCCTGGTTAGCTTTTGTGTCAGGTTTAAATGAGATCAAATCAGTGTCATCAGTGAAAATAATAACACCAGGAAGGTGATGGGTAACAATAATGTAGAGTTCACTTGTGTGATAAATGTAATTATAATTTATAATAATAATAATAAGTTATAATAATAATAATAATGATAAACAATAATAATAATAATGGTGATAAATAATGGTAGTATTAACCAAACGGGTGAATAGCACTTTTTGTGCACTCTGATTGGTTCATCAAACACCGAATATCCTGTGCTATTCACTTCAGTCACTCATGCATGAAACGAGTGCGTGCGAGATAGACATGCGTAAGACTGACTCACTTTTTTTGTTGCAAAAAAATGGAAATAAATTATTTTTAAATTAAAGCACTGTTCACCTGTTTGGTTAATACTATTAAAACAATTATCCCACTCAGTGTTGGCACCTAGAGATAGATATTTACCGAGGTGTGAATACCACTACTAGTCACCTCCACTTCAGTAGATAATTGTTAAACATTATAATAATAAGAAATGAAAATGATAATTTAGTAGTAGTAATTTTTAAAGTAGTTGCAGTAATGATAGTAATTCAAATGCATTTCTTTATATTTTTTGTTTTAAAATTTGTTTCTTATTCACACCAAATAAAAGATGTATAAAATCCAACTTCTTGTTTATGAGCAAAATCTGATCTGATACATGTATAGTTAACCCTTTCAGCCCCAGCCAGTTTTATCAACATCCATTTTCTCCCTACGATATCACTACAAAGTAAGTTGTTTGGTTTTGAGAATAAAGGAAATGATCACACACAGCAAGCTATCTAATATGAAAAGTGAGATTCTTCCAAACTGTTCAAAAGGAAAGTATGGATACAGTTTAGGGGAATTTAGCAACACGTCAAATGTCATGTTTGGGGCTAAGAGGGTTAACAAGTGCATGCAAAGAGAGTGTCACATCCCTACCTCACCAGTGACTGGGTTTCGGCCATATTTCTTCAAATATGGAACAATGTTACTGTCAGGTATAGAAAAACATATTATTAATATGCATAAACAACGATACAGTAGAGCTGTAAGGGCAAAAAATCACAGACTACAAACAATAGGGTCTCAAGTTAACACACAATGCAAACACAGTTTATAAATTTGTTTTACATAAAATACTGTAAAATCAATAATACTTACAGGAGGTCAAATATTGTTCCATCTTTAGTGCAGTATGGATGTTCAAATGGCTGAAAAGTTAAACTGGAGATGCATGTGTCTTAGTCTTGGAAAATTATTTTGTACTAGTACTTTTAAATTAAAGTTTTAAAATAAAGTTTCAAACAGTCAAAAGTTGCCAGTATTAAGTGGAAAGATGGGAACCTTCACTCAAAACTAAGATTAATATCAGTTCTTACCTACAACAATGGAATGGCAGTCTACGGAATGTAGCTCTTTCACCGGTATCTAGACAGTAATTATGTGGAAATGCAATTAGACAATAAGGCCAGACAAAGTTTATTTTTTGAAGCACGGACCTTACCGACCCTAGAATGAATGACCTACAAAATAATTATGTATTATAAAATCTTAAATGACAAAGTGGTGCAAGAGTGAAACAAGGAAAATCAGAATGTAAACAGACCATATATATTAAGCACATGAACTGAACACGGGTTGAACTGGTGAATATTATAACCAAATGTGATAGATGATTCTTGAATTTCCTTAATCTGTGACTGTCATATTTTAAAAAATACTTTGTCAGTTTATCACTTTATGATCACTCACCGTGTTTCTTGCCGCCCCATTCCTCTCGCCATTCCTTGTTCGTGATGTACCTTGAAAACAAATCTAACATTCAGTCTCAAAAACAATAAATAAATGAACCTAGTTTAATCTATAACCTTACAATTTATCTTTTTGATGCTGCTTTTTTCCCATCTTCAAACAAGCAACTTTTATACAACAACAAAACGAACTCGATCAAAACTTTGCTTGATTTTCGCTTGACCAGCGGTTTTGCGCCAACGAAATCATTGACTTCGTATATGCTTCGGTTTTGTGTACTAAACACTCAGACATGCCATGTGTTTGAAAGCTTTAAAATTTTGAAACTGAGTTTGTGGACGTTCAACAATTTGTGATTGCTGACAAGTAAGATGGCCGAAGTAACAAGTGAAGTTCTTGAACAGAAACTGAAAGAAGAATTTAATCCAGTTCACCTGGTAAGCTGTTTGGAAATCAAGAAGTATTTTGTTATCACTTGTTGATCAGTATAATCACTAATTTGGTCCAAATCTCAAAGGTGAAAGTAAACATCTTCGGAGATGTTCATCTTTTTATTTGTTATTGAAAAAATTTGTTTTGTAATTTAGATTTTTAAACCAGCGGCATTTCAGTACTTGAGTATTTAAACAAGTATATTAAAGATTTCACAATATCAGATTTTTAATTAGATGACTTTGCAATAAATGTATTTCTTGCACAGTAGCTGTTAAAGTGGGCATTCAAAAAGTACGTTTGCTCAAAATTCCCAATTTTTGACCCCCCTTCCCCTCTTGTTCGTTTTTGTTTGTTTTGTGGTGACCCCCCTCTCCATATGTACTGCTTTGAACTTTGACCCCCCTCCCCCCCATAAATGAAAAGTTTTGAAGTGGCCAGACCAAGTGCCCAGCTGGCACCAGGGGTCTAAAAGACGTCCTTTAGATGTGAATCACATTTTTATGTAACAAACAAACAGCTGGCACAATTCTTTTACTATGATAAAACAGTCAACACTTCACATTTATCAAGTTATGCATAAAAACCACAAAAAACGTTCTGAGATCTACAGTAAGAGAAACCCAGAAGACTAAAAACTTTGCTCGTTGATTTTTTTTTCAGAGCGAACATACACAACAGGGAACCCCCCCCCCCCCTCTCTC
>JANRMR010016123.1:0-15366 GCA_025434825.1 Bergia sp. 'catenularis' | reverse complement strand
GAAACTCGAAGTAATTTTGTTTTCCTTTCAGGTCATTTTCTTTATAATTTTACCCTCACTAACTCAAACTCTTGAAAACTTGAACCTTTTCCCATTTCCCTTGAAGGTTTGAGTTAGTGGGAATCAACTGTATTATTATTTAAGCACAGAAGATCTTGAAGAAAGACTTTGCCAAGTGGGGGAAGGTTTCAAAGTCATTGGTCTTAATGAGGTTCAGGGGTGATCATTGAATAGCTTTATAGTGCCAGAAAAGTGAAGGTGTTTAACTTGTTCTTGTGTTGTAAATGTGTCTGGAGAACAGCGAGGTACATGTGAAACAGAATGTAACTACGGATTGAAAATATATAAAAACAAGTGTGGTTTTAACATTTTCAGCCTCAGCTAGTTTATGAACATAAAGAGTATAAGTACAAACTGAGTTGCAGTTGAAAATTGAAAAGTCAAAGGTGGTCAAGCTAAAACAAACAGTAAAATACTACTCACTAAATATACTATGATAAAATAGAAATCTGACAAAACAATTTTCGAAAGTTGATGCGCAAAAGATCACATGCAGCAAACTATCTTATATGAAAAAAGAAATTCTCCCAACTGTTTAAAATAAAGTGTGGAAACAGTTAAACAGGATTTAGCAACACATCAATAGTTGTATTTAGAAATGCAATTGTTTCTTGGCCCAGGATACATGTATCGTGTGTCGAACCCCCAATTATCTTTGAGATCTATTTTAGAAGTGTTGTACAGTACTACACCCTACATCACAGCTGGGAATGTCATTTATCATATAAAACTCTCACCTTCATCTGTACCTTGCATATCCGAAGTCCAGAGTGTCAGATTATCTCTCAACAGCTGCATGATAAGAGTGCTATCCTTGTAGCTGTCTTCTTCAAGTGAATCAAGTTCTGTGATAGCTTCATCAAAGGCAGATTTTGCTAGTCTACAAGCTCTTTCAGGAGAATTGAGGATCTCATAATAAAAAACTGAAAAGTTAAGAGCCAAACCAAGACGTATAGGATGTGTTGGCTTCAGGGAGGTTACTGACTTATCTGTGGCATCCTTATAGGCTTGCAAAGCATGTTCTGCAGCAACTTTCCTCTCTTTCCCCTTATAAAACTCTGCCTGATATCTGTGGTAGTCTCCCTTCCTGAAATGGATACACACCTTTGTGTAAGTTTTTACGAATTCTTCAAAGTATATCAAGTGGTCAACGTTCTTAACACCCAAATGTCTTGGAATTCCTTACCCATAAATTTCATAGTCTTCCATTGCTTCCTTTGAAATTTGTTGCAAAGAATCAGCAAGGAAAACTGCAATGACTTCATAGAACAAGCCAAAAAAACCCCCCTGACTGTTAATTTTGTTTTTGAGTAATTTCTCTTTGTTTTAATTTTAAAATTCAGCTGCAGCAAGATCCTCAACAAATTATACTACTTCTTGAGACTACAAATTTCTTTAACACCACAAATTTCTGAAACTTACTCTGCCACTCTGAAAATTTGATAACTAAAACCCTATAGTACTGTTTGAAAAAATTATACAAATTATGAAGGGGAAGCAAGAACAGCAGTCATACCCATACAGGTCACCAAATCTCCCATATAACGACTTTGAACCTTTCAAAGACTTTGTTCCACTGTAGGCTAAAATCATATCCCCAAATTAAAACAATTCGGTTTTCAAGCTTGTTTCACTGTTTGATGTCATTTTGAACTTTATTTGTGTTCCTTTTCCAGGTACAAGGTTGCTGGTCAACATTGGAGGGCCCAAGTCGATTCTGGCGAAGAAAGGTCGATTTGATTTGAAAGATCACTTTTTTTGGTGGTGGTGGGATGGGGGGCAGGTGGTTTGATGGGAGGGAGGGTTGACTGCAATGGCAAAATCTCCAGATTTTTTATCTCCAGAGGACCTTAGTATCTCTGGGACAGTTCACACTGGAAGCTAGCTTAATGTGGTCACATGGAACACATTTCAATATGAAAAATTACTGATTCATTTGTCTTTACCAACACCTGTACCAACTAATATTCTACACTGTATTATGGAAACAATGGTTAGTTTTACTGTTCTTTACTTGCACTTCAAACCCGACACAGTTCACATGAAGCAATTATTGAGCAAATAGCAAGATTTTTATTGACAAAACTTGTGGCCGTGAATTTAACTCTGAAATATGGGGTACAGCTCATTAGTGCCCAAGCTTCTTTCACACTTCTCTGTTGATACTGAGAATAGTTACTGCAATTCTCAGTTTCTGCTCTTCTAGTTGCAGCACTAAATTATCCAGCCTAACATGTAGCAGCTCTCTTCAATTTACATTAACATAGTTTCTACTTAGCCATTATAATTACTGTGGTAAATGTTATCAATAATTATATATCAATTAGATATAATGATTACATTTATGTATCAGGTGTTGTAGTGCTGTCAGAAGATATGAATCAAGCTTGGAACATCCAAAGTTTTAAACACACAAGCTTTTCATCTTTTATGTTGAGCAATGCCCTAGACAAAAACCTAAAATCTATCAAATCAAATGAAATTTTATTGGGTATAGAAAATAGCTTAAATTAAAAAGAACTCAAGTGTTAAAAAAGCCTGCCAGGTCACACACTTGTTAACAAAATTTGCATGGTCAGGATATTTACATAATGGCCAGAATACTATAGGTTCAGGGGTGGATGCAGGATTTTAACAGCAGATTTCAGGTGTTTGATTATTACAATTTTCAGCATATTTGCTATTGCTTTTGAAATGTGACAAATTGCAGTTGTATTGCCAGGCCCCCTTGCACTTACCAACATTGCTTTAGACAAGAGTGGAATCTTCTATCCTATCTAGAATTGCCTCATTTGATTGGTTAGGTTGGGGATGGCATTGTTTTTGAACACTGTGATTCACATTTGTTGTGGTACACAAAGAAAGAACCAGTCTTGCACTACAACCATAACATGACAAGCGTCTTCCACAAAATCCCAACCTGTGGACTTACGAGGGAAAAGCATTGTTTTTCGATCATACAGAAAACCACAGGAGGATATTTCACCAATCACATTACCATGAAAGGGTACTCCCATCAACCAACTGTAAATTATACGAGTGTGTGCCATCCTTAAGGGTATGGATAAAAAATTATAGTTGGGAAGCGCTTTGTTGATGGTCAGGTGGTGACACTTACCAGTTAAAATTTTTGTGTAAAGTACTTCACTTCTTTAACTCATGTCATAATTTTATGATGGGAGCAAAAAATTAAATTTTGGCTTGTTTTTCCCAATCTGAATCTCTTTTCACACAGGAGATCAAGAAATGAAGAAACATCTGACATGACGTCCCATGCCAAAAAACAACAAAAATATTCAAGAAACAATAAATTTATTATTATTACTTCAGGTGAACAGATAAACAGACTGTAAGCAAATTTATTACAATGTTGTCCTGATGTGCAAGCAATCAAATCTCATAAATTCTACAAATTGATAGATTTTCCTCATTTGATAATTTACATATTAGCCACTCATGATAATTATATAATTGATAAATTTGAATAATACCTACATGTAATGCAACCTATTTGGCCCAATAGGGCATGGCTTGTCTCCAGCAAGAAATTACATTTCCACAGTGCAACTATAAAAACGATGAATGCTCAAACATATTTTCTGAAAAGCCAATTGTTTCTTGACTTAGAATGCAAAAGGTCACAATTTGCACTTGTGCAGATGAAACACAAATGTGCTAGCTGGCATGGAATTTTTCCTTGGTTGGCTTATAAGCAAAACCCACATATGGGTGTTTATGGTTTTTGTAGTCATACTGCTTGTAATATCTGTAACTGTAATTCTTGCAGCTCTATTCAAAATTAATGTTCTTGGTTTGCACGTGATGTCATAGTTGCCATGTTGATGTACAATAACAAATGAATAGAGTTTAATTTCTTTGTTTTGTTGTGAACACCAACAAGGCCACCATGTCCTTTTGTAATCTGAATCTCTGGGGATTGAGTGAAAACCAGCAATATATTTGCAAGAATGGTTAATTAAAAATATATTCACTTGAAAATATTAATCAACCAAAATGAGAAAACCCAACAGTAAGGGTTATTCATCAATACTGTATATTGTGGACAAAAAGTGAAAGATAATTTTGAAAATTCAGGAATTTTCTTGGAATTCCAGGAGTATTGCATAACTTTTAGGATTATGATAAACAACAGCACTTGCAAGGTCAAAACCTGAAATTTAAAGATTAATAATCACATAGCCTCCACTGGGCCTTGACTCCAATAATCACAAACAAGAACAAACTGTCTCTACGTTCCAGTTGTTCAGTTAAACTATTTAAACTAGAAACACAAAGTCTGGGGTTAACTAAGTATTGCTGATACACTCCAAAGAAACCAAGTTACGTGAGCCAAAATGTCAGCTCAAACCAGTCTACAAGAAAGTAAGCTCAATCAAGTGTTAAGATTTCAACCTTTGGTTTCAAACAACAGAGTCAAGGGGGCCAAGTTGAAGAAAACAAAACAGTCTTCTCATTTTTTACAAGGCCAGAACACCATGTTTTAATTATCCACAGAAATAAATTAATCTTATTAAAACATCCAGTTCTGCTTTCCAGTGGACTTATTCAAGTGTGGAAATTGGGTTCAACCAGCTTAGATGATTGGAAATGAGAACTTCTCTTCTACAAATTCCTATCTTGGTTGTACATTACATTTACTGCAACTCGCAACTTCTTAGCAATAAAAAGAACAATCTTCCTTTCACAGGATCCAGGTGCTCTATCAGACAAACAAACTGCTTCCATAATCTCCAAGTTAAATTTCTATAACACAGTATTAAAGATTTCTTTTTTAAAACTATACCAGAAACATTAAACATATTACTTCAACAATATTTATATTTTACAGGTCCAAGTTATGTAAGCATAAATCAAACAGGAATGTCATCAAATCATGTAAAAAATACAACGCAATTTTTTTTAAACATCTTGTAGGAGATCTGCACCACTCTAGGATCCACCTTGCTCAATATCTTCCACTGTGGTGCCCTCTTTGCCACCTGTCCACAAAATATACAATTGCAATTAAACACTCCATTACAATACAAACATTTGACAATTTTGATCTGCAGGGTTCTATCTTAACTTTTTTCCTCAAGTGCCAACCAAACCAGTAATAGCAGAAGTGGGTGGTCTGCAAAGAATTTCACCAACCTTGAACATAATATAAGCCATCATCACCATCTCGGTGACCTGCTGAATGGCCTTGCTAACTCTCTTTCATAGACATGTTGTTGGATGCAATTTTTCTTAAGATGTGCTTAACTTAGATAAATCATGCTTATGAACAAAGCATATAGAAAAAACAACCTGCAGCAAGGAATGGTCTGGGGCCAGTGGACCACTGTTAAGAGCAAACCCTGTTGATGTTACAAGCCATACTGCTACACAACAGTGCATGCAAAGTTGGCTCAGTCAGTAAGATCTCTGACTGCCAATCCAAGGTCCCGGGTTCAAACCCCGGCCTTGCCGAGGCTTGAATTATTTCAGGACCTTCTTTCGCCACACCGTCTGTGGACCGGGACATTAAGCCATTGGTCCCGACCAATAATCCTCATCATTAAGGGGTGGCTGTATTGGGAAATAAATAAATCCTAGAATACGGTTTCACACCTCAAGTGGATCCGGATCTACAGTGCTCTACCTGCATTTGGCCTCATGGAGAGTATACAAAGTTCTGGACACTTTTCAGTGACTTATTTTCTCTTCAACCACCCTCTCACTTTTCTTGGAATAAAAAGCACATTTTATTTGTAATTTGAATAACAGTAAATTTGAAATATCTCATAAAAAAATTTCACTAAATTGATAAGCAAAGTTGATCTGACTGCCAATCAGGAGGTCTCAGGTTTAGATCCTGGCTTGGCCAAGGGCTGAACTTTGTGTGTTCATCTTTCACCTTGTTTGTACTGTGGACAGGAACACTAAGCCATTGGTCTAGTCTTTCAGTGTTCAATTTGGGGTACTTCTCAGATTTAACCATATACTTAATAAGAACAGGTTGCTGAGAAGCTGTGCAGGAAACATTACATACATAATTACATATAAATTTTATGCACTCTTTTTCTAGAAAGTTAATGCACAGTGTATCATAAAACAGTGCTTTCTTGCACATATTAAGTGGAGAATTGAAGACACTAGTGCAAAAACAACCTAAGTGACTTTGGATCAGTTTCTAAATTCTCCAAAGGTTCTTTAGTTTTAGCTTTTATAATCTTTGGGAGAATTTAAGTTTTAATCTGAAGTCACTTACTTTGTTTTTGCACCAGACTCTTCAATTGCTACCACAAAATCTGATAAATTGATTGCCATTTTGTACTAGGCTTTCATTAAAAAAACATTTTGATAACTGTTTGTTCTTGGGCTTGTTCATTAGTTAGATCAGATTTTTTTTCTTCCTAACAGCATAAGAGTCAGGATACTGTATTTTCAAGTAAAATCATGATAATCCCACTGATATCAAGGCAGTTGGACAGTGTCAACTTTCAAGTAAGTGCATGTTAGGCCAAGTAAAAAAAAAATTGGTTAGCATCCTTTTTTCAAACATTTTATGGTCAGGAGGGGTTTTTTTTGAGTCCAACATACTAATAACTAACTACACGAAAACATGGTCCTATTTACTGTTTTTATTGCATCCTAGGGTCCTGGTATATCAAACTATACATAGAAAACATATAGCAACTCCAGTATGTTTATCTTTCAACTTTATATGGACATGGAAAGGAAAAGTGTGGTTAATTTACTGCAGTTTGTTTGAAGATTCTAAAATCTGGTCAGATTTGTCTAGTTTTTGGACTAATAATTCTGACTTTGACCAGGTTATGAGGCACTCACCTTCATTTTCATTTGGTATATCTGAAGTCCAAAGTGTCAGATTATCCCTTAACAACTGCATGATGAGAGTGCTATCTTTGTAAGAATCGTCTTTAAAATGATCCACTTCAGCAATAGCATCATCAAAGGCAGCTTTGGCCAACTTGCAGGCATCTTCTGGAGATTCAAGGATTTCGTAATAGAACACTGAAAAGTTGAGGGCCAAACCAAGACGGATAGGGTTTGTAGGTTGCAATTCTTTTGATTCATCTGATGCAGCTTTGTATGCTTTTTCAGCATTCTCTGCAGCATCTTTCCTTTCTTTATCGTGAAGGAACTCGGCCAGGTATCTATAGTAATCTCCCTTCCTAAAAGTAACCCAATAAATATATCCATTACATACTTCCCACTAAAAAGACAAGAGGGTGATCACACCACATCCAAATGTCTTCACAAATTTCTTACCCTATGAGTTCACATTCCTCCACACTGTTTCCCTTGAACTGCCAAGTGTTGAAGCAAGACAGCTTAGTAGCAAGACTTCAGTAAAAAAACAAACTTGCCAACATAGCACTAAGCAGGTTTGAAAACTGTAGCTGGAACTGAAATCTTCAGAGGAATTTTTGGTACATCTTTTCTATGAAATTGGCTATCAAGAGTACATTTTTCCAGACAAATGTTATAGGGACTGGGATAGATGTGATATGGGTACCGTTTTGACTAACATGCTCCGAATACCAGTGACTTTCAGAGTTTTCTGCAAATCTAAAAAGTTTCCCAAACTTGAAGATGACAATATGGTGCAAAGCAATTTTTTTTTTTGCAATACATAGTTTGAAGTTTCTTTTCCATTAATAGGTTGCTATTTAAACTGAGTGCTGTTAAAAGTTGAAGAGAATAACACTGGCCATAAAATCACAATAATAACAAAACCAGTTGTGTGAAACCATCTTAACGGAAGTGTGAAGAAGCATTGTATACTGAACACCATCAGTTATATTAAGCTTGATTACATATGCCCATAAAGCAAATCAGAAGCAGAAGACAATGTCTGATATTTTGCTGGGTGTATCTTCTACGCAGTTCGTGCAATATGTTTTTTCTAATGTGGAATACCCTCAACAGGCAATGAATTTTCCAATAAAACAGACTGAAGGATCACATATCACTGACAGACATGCAATATTTCAGGGAAGGGTAAAAATTTTCCTCCAAGTTGCCATCAAAACCTACAACAAATCCATCGATTTCATGGCCATAAACCAGGCCAAGTCTTTCCAAAAGCCACACTGTAAAACCAGGCCAAGTCTTTCCAAAAGCCACACTGTAAAACTAACATTGTTCACCAAACATGGCTATTTGAGAAACCTTTTGCTCAAAAATAGATGCCATGCTTCTCACCCTTGGATTCGTCCTCCTTAAAAAGTATTAGTCTATTTGGGCAGTTGTTCAGGATTGTGTTTTCTAAACCCACCACTGATGATGAAAGGGTTAAAATGTATATTAATAATTTTAGATTGGCCATCTATTCTACGCATACATCCATGTTTCTAGTACTAAGAAATAAAACTAAAGCATAAACAGGTAAAAAGTGCATCATTGTTTTTAGACTTTTTACATATACTTTAGTTTTGTTGAAATATGCATTAATTCCAGTTATGGCCACAAAAATTGTACTGCATTTCTGCCTTTACAAACCAAAAGGTAGCAAATCAGCTTATAATCTTCTAGACTCAAGTTACTTAAAAGTTATGAGGACCAATACTGAATTAGATCTTTAACCCTTGAACATACAAGACTCTAAAACATATCTTACAGAAACATAATTACAGGTGGTCAATTGGACTACATTTATTTATTATAATAGCTATTAGTACTACTAAAATATTATTAATATCATACTAAAAAGATAAATGGATACATGTCAATATTTAAGGTGGCTCCCTAGGGTTTTTAAACCATGCAAGGCCTGAGTGCGAGAATGGCACAAGCTTCAAAAGTTCCTGAGTGTACAGCACACAACCACTTTTTATTTCCCACTTGAATCAAATAATGCCTCGTGTTTTTGATCACAGTATGCACGCACATGTGATTTTTCAAATTTTTGTTACCTCACAACATGCACGGGTAAAAATAGAAACTCCACAGTTTCTCAATATTTCTTAGGTGAAATTTCTTTAAACTTTGTAAATACTAAGGTACAGAATTCATCTTCAACATAATTGTTTCTTAGAAACTATTATCAAACAATTTCTTTTTATTTCATAAAAAATGAAAATTTCAAGTATCTTTTTCCCTGTCTGAACGACCCTAGATGCTTTTTTTCTTTTTGAAATGTTTCGTAACATTTTACGTTTGTTTACCAAGTTTAAAGAAATTTCACCAGCTTTTAATCTGTTAAATTCACAAATGTGTGATTATCTATGCATAATGGGCGAAAGAAAACATTGTAGCAACACACAAGTACTACTTATCATAAAAATGAATTCAAGAACTTTCAAGGACTTATAGAAACAAAAATAATCTTATCCTTATTCAAGGACTTTTCCTTGAAAGACACTGACCTTCAAGGAAGTTGTCACAGTGAACAATTATGATAAAGCCAAGCATTTTATTTGACAACTAACTAAATACTTTTCAAACTTTCAGAGTAAGCCACTACCTAGTGTTCGCACAAGGGCAAAACAGGAGTGCACAGCCCCCTTCTGTTTCTCTGGAGCTCTTGCTGTTTTCCTAGCTGTAAACATCAAGAGCACCATTCATTTCCAATCGTTGTCTGATTCAAATACGAGCACAAAATCATTCAGCTAGTTCAAAAACCAAGAAATAGGAGCTTCAGTATCAGTGGTTTACAAATAGTTTTCTGAAAAATACTGCAGTTTTCCTGTATCTAGCTCTCCTTGCATGATATTCACTTATGTTGAGGCAAATTGTTGTTATTATACATTTATGTTGCTTTCCTTTGCTTTCTGATGCTGTTTACACACAATCTATTTTCACATTGCCTGTAATGTTTTATGAATGAGGAACCTAGTTTTTGTGTTGTTATGGAAATCATAGAAGTGAAGGCAAAAGGCTCCACATCCAATGCGCATAATGATTTTGAAAGCAAAGTTTGTGAGAAGTGTCCATTATAAACGGGTAAATACTTAACACATAACAGACCAATCGTTTATTCCTGTGGTTGACGTTTTGTAAATGCATTTATGTTTTTAGTTTTTGGTTTTTCAAAATCAAGTACTTTTATGAGTATGGAAGGAATAAATGTCAAAAAACTGCAGAAACTTGAGAAATGTAACTTGTATTGTCATGTAAACATTATGTAAATGAGGCACCCCTCTGATATTTTGCCCTGGCAAGAACACTGCTACCACAACAAAAATAAGACTGTAGACTCTGCAGTGTTATTTTTAAAAGGACTTTCAAGTTTCAAGGAACAAAGTTTAAATTCAAGGGTTTTCACGTCCTTGAAAAACAAAAATAAAATTGAAGGACTTTCAAGGACCGAGCATATAATCTCATTAAAATGCCATATTGTTACCATAGCAACCACACAAACACTTTGACTTCAATATGTATTTAGTTCATTAACTGATTTGGGTTGTAATTTCAATTTTTTAAGTAACTGAGTGCCAGAGTAACATCTCAACAATTTAATACAATGCTCTTGCTGCACTACAGTAGAGTCATATTCTTGCACTGGGTCAAAATTCAAATGACCAGTTATTTATAGCCCTGCTACACATGGAGAGTTAATGGTGGTGCACAGCTGGTGCTGTAAAGCTGTTTCATAGATGCCGGCTCAGATAATGTAGAAATCTACATGTGCCAAAAGTATCAAAAATCACTGATTTGACCATACTTTAGGATGGCCATCTTCTGCAGATTACCCACAACAACAACACTGTCATTTGAATTATAGACAAGGGTGAAGTCAGTACACTTTCCTATTTCGTCTATTTTTTCAATCTCTGTCATATGTACCCTCCAACTTTAAAAATAAATGAACCCCATGCAACAAAACAATGACCCGGTCTGTTTTGAAAACGAGATATCTAAGCTTTAAAAAATATTTAAAAGTTACAGTTCAGTGAAATCGACATCGCTACATGTACCCCAATAAATCTTGAGACATAATCAAACACTTACATTTTCTGGTAGAAGACCAATGCTTCGTTTTCGGGCTTATCTTTTATAATTTTGTCAAGGAGTTCCAGCACATCCTTGCAAATATCTCCCAATTCCGTTTCCACTTTATGTATATATTCATCAATGGTATTCTGGTAGCTTTTGTTGTCTTCAGACTTATCACTCTCCTTCGATTTGATGGTTGTGAGAATTCGCCACGAAGCACGACGAGATCCGATGACATTTTTGTACGCCACTGAAAGCAAGTTTCTTTCCTCCACACTCAAGTCGGCATTGTTATTAGCAAGGTTTGTCATAGCTTTTACCATATCTATAAGCAAAAAATAAAACAAAAAATACACTCAATTTATCTAAATCGTTTAAATTTTTTAAATAAATTTACTTTAAAATATGCAGCGGCAGCACCAAACGAACTCACTGCTATCAGACACACCAGCAGAACAACGCGACTCTGAATGCAATCACGCCATCCGAGGGTAAGTTTTCACTCGATCCTTTCCCTATTTCTCTTAGAATCTCATGCTTTTGACTCAACTTTCCATGTTTTGCTACAGTTTCACATATTTTAAATCAAATGTTGACGTCTTTCCAAACTTAACTCACAAGACACAAAGGATCGAAACAACTTCTTCTTTTTAGTAACCCTTAAAACAATAAATATTCAAGCCTATTGGAAGTTCATGTACTAAACAAAATAGTTTTTTCTTCCCAACTAGCCAAACTCGGGCAGGACGAAATCGATTGCCTATTACCACTACTGACTAAACCAAAGTATTGACAAAAATAACAAAGCTATTACCGTCATATCGCTCTGCCTGCTCGGCCAACTTGGCCATATATATACTCTCATCTCTTTCTGCCATCTCGATGGCTCGAAGAAGAACAGATATTCTACAGATTACAAACCCAAGGGCAAATTTTTCTTCTTTCAAAATAAAATGGCCGTCGTGGGGTGCGGTGCCGGTAGCCGGTTCCCTAACACGTGACCTCGAACGTCTGTTTCCATTGGCAACGCAACAGACGCACTTTGATTGGCCGCAAAATTAGAAAAGAGAAAGTTTGGATATGGCGGTAAATCCGAGATGAACTATAAAGAAACGTTGTAAACAAAACAAGTTGATCAATGGGTTGCAAAGAACGTTTTTTAAGCCCGTAAAAAATCTCATAAGGACACATTTCTTTCTATAATTCAGTTTCTAGCTCCAGACCCTCAGCAAATCAGACGAAAGACGCAATGGCCAATGTAGTGGAAGTGGTTTACACAGAGATTCCAACACTCCCGTTTTAGCCGGAAACCTCCTGTTTTTGGCCATCATTTCCATCCTCCCGTTTTCACCCAGTTATCTCCCAATTTTATGTTTTCGTCGAGAAAAAGAGCAAAACTCGTTATATTTTCCTCATAAAATGACCAAATTGTGCTGTTCCAATAGACTAGTTGCTTGGAAATTTTACTAAATGTGGTCACCACTGACCTTTTACATCACTCAGCAATATTATAAAAATGCAGGAAATGCCGGAAACTGTTATTTCAGAAAGCCTAAAACTTTAAAGTTTCCGGGTAGCAGCCTTCTGAATCAACACATGGACCACTCAGCGAGCCTCCCGTTTTTGCATCTGAGCAATTCCGTAAAAGTCCCCGTAAAGCAAGAATTTCCCTAAAAGAAAATCAAGCAAGAGCATCGGCACCACATAAAAATATATGCGTAGAATTTCTGCCCGCCAAGATGGGTTAAGACTTATTTATCCGGCTAATTAAGGGCTACCTTATTACAGGAAATTAAGAAAGCGTCATAACAACGCGGACAAAATTAAAGTTCGATTTAATTAACAAGAATTTTCACAAAAGTTATGTTTATGTGCATTTAATTAACGTGAATTTTTGTGGTGTACGTGTTTAAGTGGTTTTAATTAACGCGGTTTTGATGCTCTGTTGCAGTGATTTTTATACTGTTCTACGTATTTCACAAGACAAAACAACAAAGTCATTCAACACAACTTGATGTTTAATAACGGCACGACAGTGTGTACAAATCATAGATAAAGCAAGGATGGGAGCATGCAGATGAATCAAAAGATATTTTAATATGTATTTTCTCTGAAGATGCGTCTTTTTCCGCTAGTGATTCTGTTGAAGAGACAGTTGAAGAGGCAGATGACATTCAAATTATAGCGTAACTTTTCAGATCAAATAAAGGTGTTTCAAAATAACAATGCTGTAAAATAATGTGGTTTTAATTAACAATTACAACAATTAAAGGGTGATTCAATTAATGCGATTTTTCGAAAACCGCGTTAATTAAACGCTTTCTTTATTTCCTGTAATAAGGTAATCGAAACCAAATTTTGTAGCTGTACACCAGGAGTATATTAGTAGGAGTGTATATCTCCCAGCAGTGCCAATACTGCAAATGTAAATGAACCTGTTTGTGTGTGAAGCTGCTTTTAGATACTTGTCCCGCAGACCGATCCGCGCGCGTTCCAAAATAGCCACGCACGGTTGGACGGTTTCGTCTGATCGTACTGTTGTGTGATAACGATACGCTGACGTCAGGATGACGTGTCGGAAGTTCGCGTACATGTCAATTCCCGCACGTAGGAAAAAGCAATCTCATGAAATCGCGTATCCTACGGTTATACCCAGACACTCCTACTAATATACTCCTGCTGTACACAAAATGATGTGACTTGTAGCCTTCTCCTCTTCTCCGAGTGCTGCATCTACTAGAGACGCTGCTGATTACAGATGATCGATATTACAACATTCCCTGCAAATTTTCATACTGGCAACCTCCTGATCAACTGTTTCTTTTTTTATCAAATTTCACAGATTGTTCAGAAACTTATAAAACCCTGAGGACAAAAACCACAAATCAACCAGATTTTCTAGAAACATATAGAATGATTAGCACAGTGGATACAAAGGAGGGTCAGGTACTAACAATTAATTTCATATTCCTTGTATGTTATTCACAAACCATAACTATAACCAGTCCCTTCGCCAATTCCAAAAACCCAGTCTCTAAAAAGCCAACTCTCAGTAAAAACAAACGGACCCAACACCGTCCGATATTGTTTTTCCAACGATATTGAAGAGAAGACTGAACCAATCAAACTCGTCCAAAATCATTCGATATAATGTTCAAACAGATCCAACTTCTTTATCAGCTAAAGTTGAAGATGGGCAAAAAAGCAACGTCTTTGTAGGATGTAACTGTCAGAAATTGTCTGTTTAATATTTCCATTTACGGAATTTGTTTCTTTAGCAAAACGAGAAACAAAAACGATCGTTAGTATTCTTGCAGCGCGTTCTGGGATGGTGCCTTTTGGGCAGACCCGAAAACGCACGCTGATTGCTTTACTTCAAGCACGTGATAAATGTCCGTTCACCAACAGTAGTTATTATTGTCTACTTTATGGTACCACAGTAATGGTCTGTTTTTAAGGTACAATTTATAGTAATTGTCTACGTTATAGTACAGTGGTAATAGTGTATTTAATAGTACAATAGAGACAGCAATCCTCCACAGTTTCAAAGTAATTGTCTACTTTATTTTATAATAGTACTTTATAGCACAATAATAACAGTTCATCACAGTAATATGTACTACAAAACCGCGCTGTTTGGCCTTTATGTTAAGGCTATGACTACCGCCTGAATTTTACCGCGGCCTCCGTAACATTCAACTTTTCGGGAGTATAAGATTTACATATCACCATACAAATGTTTTTAAAAATATTGGCTGTGCGTCATCATTTGAAACTTACGCGTAACCCATGCTTTTACTATACGCGTATGCTGTTGCAAATGCTGTCAGTAAACTAAGGTCTTATTTAATAACGAGTTCACAGATGTCATCCAGTCACGGTTCAATTATATATCATTCTCATCATCGTTCAAAAGGGAGAGAAAGGGCCTTTGATAATGCTGAAACTCTGACCTCCTCTAGCTCTGCTGTTCTCCTCGCGCACCATTTTTCAAGTCAATTTCGTAGTGGACGTAGTGTATTGTTACGTCGTACAGTCCAAATGATGTCTCCGATGTAATATGATATGTAAACACTGCATGAAGTCTCGCTCTTTAGCAACATAAAGCGATGCGGGATCGTTTTATCGCATACCCCTAAAGGACTGTTCACACTAGAGACGCAGACGCAAGAGCAAAGAAAAACATGTGTGAATGGAAGTGATACAGACGGAAGAAAAAGAACATTTCCCTTTTCCTTGCACACACCTTGCGCTTCCGTCTGCGCTTGCTTCACTAATTTTCATATAGTTACTCTGACAGGTATGTTTTTTTAAATAGTCCTTTGGTCTGCACTGTTTCTTCAATAATTTTATGAGAAT
>JANRMR010015790.1:0-15378 GCA_025434825.1 Bergia sp. 'catenularis' | reverse complement strand
GTGTGTGCTTTCTGTGGTAAACTTAAATATAAAAAATAATTGGATTGGGGCAAGGTTCCGTTTTGGTTGCCTGTGGTATAGCGTTGATGTTATTAACTAACCAACTAACGTGTTCGCCCCATGTGGCTAAAGCATTTTCTTGGTAACTTCGTCTTCCGAAGACTTCCGACGTCTTCGGGAATCTTCGGAAATGTTCGTGTCGTCTTCGAAAAATCCTGGCAGTCCCAGGATAAAAATCTCACGCCTTTACCTCAGAAAAAGTTGGCAGGTATACAAAACTCATTATCTTTGAATACAATTATCAGCTAAAGTTGTGCATGGGCTAAAAAGAAACTTCTTTGTTGAATATAATTACCAGAACTTGTCTGTTTAATGGTTCATTTTACGGAATTCGTTTCTTTAGCAAAACGAGAAAACATCAGCGATCGTTACTAATCTGAGATGGTGCCTTTTGGGCAGACCTGAAAGCGAGCGCTGATTGGTTTACTCCAAGCACGTGATAAATGTCCGATAACCCGATATTCATATATGAGAAGAACCTGCTTAATACTGATAAGTAACTTGGAGTGCTTTGCTAAGATGTTTGTTAAGATCTAAAATGCACTTTTCTAAGAGCAAAAAGCGTAATCGTTTTTTTTTTTTTTTTTTTTTGCATTCCTCGAAAAATGTTGAAGACAGATCGACTGAAAACACTTGCACTTTGACTTCAAATGTAAGCAAAGTCTATTATTTGTTAACCGGCTAACACTCATACTAAAAGTCTAGTGCCAGTCTACTCACCGACACTTGTGGATAGTAACACTCAGCTTGCTGCCCTGTGTCTTGTACGCGATGGTCAAGTATATGTCTCCGCTAACCGTCCTGAAGAGAAAACAAGATATCTATAAATGGCCACCAACGACCATCATTCCTCTCAAGGGCATTTGTTCAAACATTTGCTATAAATAGCCGCTTTGTTAAATTTTTGAATGCAGTCTTCCCTTTACATTTCGATGTGGAGGTACTGTTCAAGTCCAGTACCTCTGTTCAATTGACAACAGTTCTTTTTAAAACATACATCAGTTAACTGAGTCACAAGTAACAATCACACTGACTGTAAAACATTATCTTGTCCTTTTTCTGATAAGATATGACGCACTATAAATAGTTGGAACACTGAAAAAAAGATGCTAAACTAGTGATGATTAATGTCACGTTATCTGTTGTAGTAGATCAGGTCCCAGCTTTTCCAAAGATTAATAAAATTTCCGTACTGGGGCTTACTTATTTTTAGATTCCCCCAACCCTTTTCTAGAACTCATCAAAACAGTTATTTGAATGTTTGAACAATTAAATTAAAGTATGAGCCAGTGGACAAGTGCTATTTGTATTACGCCTCGCCCGACAAAAATGGCTGGGCCACAGTCTCGACAACATTTTGTCGAATTACCTTCCCCTCCCAACCACCTCTAGCTGGAAGGACGCCATCTTTCGTACCTCTTAATCTTTGACTTCTCTGGTTTCCTGCGGCGTACAGTGGTCCCCTCACTGCGGGCCAAACAAAAGCAGAATAAGGCGCGGCATTTTGGGCTGCTACTTTCCAATGATGAAAGACTGTAGGATCAGAGCGTGGCAGGCAGAGACACAAGCAGTACATGCAGGTCAGCGGTTAATCATTAACTGTTAATGGTTAATATGCATGTCAGTAAAAGGATAATTACTCGTGCACAACTGTTTAATAACAACATATACCTGTACACCAGTTAATCAATAACTGTTAAAAGTTGATATACGTGTTAGTACAACTGTTTAATAACAACATATGTACACCATACTCGGTTAATCATTTTAAACTGTTAATAATTAGTATTCGTGTCAGTAAAAGACAATTACTCGAGTACAACTGTTTAGTAACAATATATGTACACCATACTCGGTTGATCATTAACTGTTAATAATTAGTATTCGTGTCGGTAAAAGGATAGTTTCTCGAGTACAAACTGTTTAATAACAATTATGTACACCATACTAGTTTGGTTAATAATTACCCTCGCTTTTAACGGGGCATTTTAACAGTACTCTCAATGGTTAATATGCGTGTCAGTAAAAGGATAGTTGCTCGATTACAACTGTTCAATAACATTACATGTATATCAGACTCGGTATCATTAAGTGCTAATGCGTGTTAGTAAAAGGACAGTTACTCGAGTACAAGTGTTTAATAAAAATATATATACATTGGACCGAGTTAACCTTTAAACCTTAGAGTTAACAATGTTGCAAGCGTGTTAGAAAAAGGATAGTTGCTCTAGTACAAATATATAGATAATTACTGTCTACAAATATATTAGCTACAAACATTCTGTAGTGTTGTATATTGCTAACATCTTCAACTAACACCAAAACAAACCACCACTAACAGATCAAATATTTATATCTATCATAGACCATATTCATAAAGAGCGAACAAATGGAAAAAACCGAGTTCCAGTGCATGAAATCGAGGCTTATGGCAAATGAGGTAAAGCTTTGTTTGTGCAGGGAATTTCAACCAATTTGTTAGTTTCGTTCAACCGTTTTAAACTTCCTTTTCTATACAGCCACTAAACAGTGCACTACTTTACACTATAGGCAACATTCCTTTTGGCAGCTGTATCTCACCTTGTAAAAAGCTGGAGACTTTCAACCCTGAAGTTGCAAAGATCTCTTATTTCTGCTTTCCGAAAGAAAAATGTCGTAGACAAAAATGGGTTCAGGTTATTGTGCAATTAGAAGGAAAAGACTTCTAGATCAAGGAGAAAAACTAGAATATTCTCTCAGCATTTCAAGGAGATTGGTTTGAATAGAAAGCATAACATGCAAAATGACGCTGTACCGCCTGTACTTCCATGGGAAGAGGCAACCCCAATCAAACATCGAAAGGTCCCAAAGAAACGTGGACCAGAACCACCTAAGAAATGCAAATCAAAAAGATGAAATCAAACTTAGACCTTGATGAACAGAAAACCAAGACTGTTGGGACACAGTCTGAGACTATGTTTCAAAATGAACGGGATTTGAAGTCTGGGATTTGATTCAAACACTGGAAAGCAATAGACTCCTTAACACATCTGCATCTGTTAAAAATTAGGGTATCATCCACGTAACTGACAGAACTAACAGCTGCCGGAATCCCTTCCGCAATACCATCTCCATTCGTTTTGTGTTCTTGGGATCAGGGTCGACCAAATGTCTAAGTTTTTCAGAGCTTATGTAAAGTTCTTCCCTGCAATACTATACAATATACTTTTCAAAATAGCGTTGGGGTGCGCTTGTCGTACTTCATCCCGACATTAATGTGGTTTTGAAAGGAAAAGTAAACACACAATTCTGCTTCCGGCGAGTCTGTACGGTTACACGTTTTGCACAATCCCTTGCAACCGATCACCTCTACATTTCAACCAAAATATAAGCTCTGAATTATTCAGCTATGTGGACAACCGTCCTACAAGCGAAGCACCAGAAATAGTAGCTTCCATTAGTGAAGATGCTCACTCATATTTGTCGATGGAATCTAATATCTCAGTCAATTGTCTAATAAAATTGTTTCTCCCGAGCTCATTGCTACCATTAAACCTCGACTTTTCACGCACTGGAACCCAGGTATTTCCGTGCGGCCACCACATTTTATGTACTTGTATCCACCGATGCAACACATATCTACCAGGCGTTTCTCACCTGCCCTTGTCCTCAGTCTTCCCTCCTGCTGCAAGTTCGACCGGGGCTTCTTCCTCGTCCTCCTCATCAGAAGTGTCATCATCACGAGTCACAAGAGCCTGCGGGGAGGAAAAGCATTTTCAGTCTCACGGTTAAGTGTTCCATACAAACATGTCACTTTCAAATTAGTTTCTTTCATTTTTAATCAAAGCATATTGGTCAAAGTTATTCAATTTTACAAAAAGAAAACGCTTTCAAGAAAGATCAATGCATGGCGCTGTAGTACGTTAGTTCTATTTATCTTACAGGCCGACACTAAATTCACTCGCCACTCGTGACTGTAATCCGTTTCAACTGTCTACCAAATTAAGCCATCTGCACCCTGTTTGTAATATTTAAGACCAAAATAATTGTGTTTAAATTATTTGTAGCAGAAATTATTTATTGTATTTTAACATATTTTATCAAACAATGGAAAGATTGCACAACCACCGTGAAGCAGCTCCTTTAATGCACTCTAATTGTAATCTACAGAAGAATCTGAAGCGAGACGTGATGTTTGTTAAGACTTAGAAAAAACGTATCGATAAGAAAAATACCTTTGAAAACTTATTTTTACCGTGAATATCATAGTTGTCATAAAAATATGTATGAGATGTTCCTTGTAATTAGTGATCTGTGGCCTTGAAACCTGATGACTAAACGACAGTTACTCACCACCAAATTGAGGAGGGGAAGGGTAATTTGCAGCAAATGTGAAAGATTTCAGATGTGAAAGATCAACGCCCGTGTAAAATTCATTCACATAATCCACATTTCCCGACATATGAACCTTCAGGTGAAACTGGTTTTGAGGCAAGGCACAAGAACTACCCCCTCCCCCAAGGGAAAGACTCGTCACTTGCACACCTTTGAAAGCGACTTTGCACGTCAAACCAGTGTTGTGGCCAGACACGAACTACCCCCTCTCCTGTAGGAAAGACTCCTATTCACATACTTTGAGTTTGTGTCCGCCAGGTGAATAGTGTTGTGGCCAGACACGAACTACCCCCTCTCCTGTAGGAAAAACTCCTTATTCACATACTTTGAGTTTGTGTCCGTCAGGTGAATAGTGTTGTGGCCAGACACAAATTACCCCCTCTCCTGTACGAAAGACTCCTTATTCAGAGTTTGTGTCCGCCAGGTGAATAGTGTTGTGGCCAGACACGAAGTACCCCCTCTCCTGTAGGAAAGACTCCTTATTCACATACTTTGAGTTTGTGTCCGCCAGGTGAATAGTGTTGTGGCCAGACATGAACAACTCCGTCCCCCACGGGAAAGACTCATAACTTACACACGATCAAGGTGGATCTATGTTTCAAAGTACTGCTGCAACCAAACAGGAATTACCCCCTCCCTTTTGGGCACACCCACAGATGAGTAGTGTTGTAACCAGACATGAACTACCCCCTCCCCCCAAGGAAGTCTTGTAGTTTACAGTGTACACACCTTCAAAGTGAATCTGCACGTCAAAGTGCTATTGTGGCCTGAATTCTTCAAAGGGAAGGGCTGCTCAAAGGTCATATCTTCATCTTTGATCAGTCGGTTAAGGGCAAAGTCCAGTTTTCCAAGACTCTTGTCCTTGGCGGAGTCAAACAGCTGACAAGAGACACAACAAACATATCACGAAGTGCGTGAACACTGAGGCACTTTATGACGTCAGCGGACGTCACTGGGGAAGCGGTGAAAAATTTATTGTATAATAGAAATTCAATTTGAACAAAGATCTCCCAATGTACCATATTTCCTGTGTTTAACCTTCTGCATTTCATTGTTCGAAAGAGAATTAGCGCTAAATTAGGGTCAAAATTTTAACTTACTCTTGGGTTTGTTTCTTAATTAACAAGTTTTTGCTTATATATATAGTCGGTGACGCAGTGGTCGAGTGGTTAGCATGTCTGACTCGCAACCTGAAGGTCGTGAATTTGAACCCGGCCTGACCACTGTGTTGTGTCCTTGAGCAAGGCACTTTACTCAACTTACTCCAGTCCACTCAGCTGTGTAAATGAGTACTAGCTTCTGCTGGGGGTTAACCTGCGATGGATTAGTCCAGGGGGAGTCACAGACTCTCATCATCAACACTACGGAAACTGGAGATAAGCGCCGGCCTTATGAGCCACTTGGTTTGGGAAAGAATTTAGCTAACTCTAGCTCTCCAAGGAGTGGCATTTCAGAACTGAGTTGTGCCTCTGTTGCCGTTACATGGGTTTCACAACATGTTACCCAGCAAAATTGAACTCGTTCACTGTAACTTGTTCGTCTATGTCAATTTCTCATGCAACAATGTCCCGTTTAAAATCATACCATCTTACATAACCTTAACCTCACCTCAATGTCGAGTTCTTGGATGTTGGGATCGTGGATCTTGAACCGGAATGGCTCCTCAAACACTGGACTCACGGAATCGGGGATGGTCTGCAATGTCAAAATAGTTAATCAGTCAGAAACAAACAAACAAAGGATGAGCCGCAGGTAGATCATGCAACGAAGAGTTCTAACTGTAAACACTCTATAAATATTGGAGTAATAAGTTCGTACCAGTTTTTATACAGAAATGACAGGGTTTTTAAACATGATAAGCTCCAAATCAATTACAACTAAATGGAAAGTAAAATAATTAATTTTTATTGCCAACCACCAATTGTGAGAGACCTCATTGTGAAAACAGACTGTCATTGAATTTAGAACTATTCGAATTTCGATGACGAAACCAAAGTAATCTTGACGCATGACATTCACTTTCATACACAGAAGTCCCAAAACCAAGTGTTCAATAACTCATAAGCTGGTTGTAACAAAAAAAACACAAACCTTCAAACAGATAATAGTGCAAGCTAAATGAATCAGTAGCACTATTCACTTACTCTGTGGCGTAATTATACGATAACATAATCTTACAAAACTGATCTCTATTGTAGACAAGTACTGAGTACCTGACTCTGATAGGTGACGTTTCCGACAGTAAGTTTAGCATATGCGCTGCAGGTTCCACGAGCTGGGTTGGTGATCTGAGGAGATTGGTTTATTTATATTACCAGTATTAGCAAAAATTAATGTAAAATATTATGGTAAGTGACTGTGCAACGGAGCCTGCCTCCAACAAAAGTGTACCCTTAAATAAATAAAAACTGATCCAAACGAAAGACTAATATTGCAATTATATACAGCATATAAAGATCATAATACAACACATGTAAATAAAATATAAAACCACGACGAAATTTTAAAATGATGAGTACTTAGGTACTCTATGCAAACACGCAAGAGCTCTGCCACAAAAACTAAGAGACTTCTGTATAAGAGTTGGTGATTGTAAAAACATGACTTTGTATTCAAGTTTACATAGAACTTCTCATTCTGGGATACAAGAGAAGTGCCAGTACTTATCATTCATTGTAAATATATTATCGCAATTCAGCCCTTAGCTCTTAAGGTTTTTAAAATAAAGTATCTATGTTAATACTTCGGCGGATCGAAAATCTGAATCAGCTGATCAACTGAAAAAATCCGCTGACTAAACGTAATTCCGAACCAGAATGAGTTCATACCTCCTTTAACTATATAGTTAATTACTCAGGTTTTTATATTCTTAGCTGTTCACGTTTTTATAATGATATAACCTGTAACAAACATTTGATTAAGATTAGTTGACACAGATATACAATGTACTCCGGTAACTGTCCAGCTTTATTTGCAACACATATACAACGGGAAGACCTATACAGTAGTACATAAAACTGATAGTTTCTCAACTCGCTATGTCACTCAACGACTTGACAAAGGCAGAACTCTCAAAACGTAATAAATAAGCAACTGATAAGCACTATCACGATAAAAAAGAACACAGCCATGAAACAACTAAACAAAACTAATGCAAAAAGTGCCTAGAATGTGGATAATTATTAGAAATGTTTTGTGTCGTACCGGGAGGTTCTTGGCAGAGTCCAACTTGACAAAAAGAGCCGCTGTTGCCAACGTCTCATCGCCCAGAACTGCTTTATCAGGCTGCAAACAGGAGAAGAAAATTGATATCAAACAACAAAAATACTACCAATATTTGAGAAGGTTTGCATTAGCTGAGTGGACTCACAAAAAAAACATATCACCACGTATTTTATTTTCTTTAAAATATAGTAAAAATCATACATTGTTTTTTCTGACTGAGTTCCTCCTACGTTTTCATTTATTTTCATAATAAAATTGTAAGATGTCGTCTGAAAATATGAAACAAAGCTTGTATCAAATCCTGAGATTACCGATTCTTGATATTGTCCCTAAATGAAATTTAAGCAAGTGTGATCCTCAATGTTCTTATATTTGTTCTTCTTAGAAAAGTGCGTTTAATCTGCCATACCGAAAAAGATGGCGGCTGTCCATTTTGCCGCAATGCCTTGCGAACCTAACTCAGCGAATAGGTGAACATGGAAGACCATTGTTTTCAGTTGGGAAACCGGTACGTGCACTAACGACATTGTGTATGCTAGGTTTGATGTTTTCAGATCCTTTCTGTGTGTTTTTATACGCGTTTTCATGTTTTTTGCGCGCTAGGAGTTATGGGTAAATGTACCAGTAGCCATCTTTTTTGTTACAGTCAATTGCATTTAAATCACTTTATATTCGTTAACTGACTTATTGCTTGCAATGTCACTGCTCTTGAATTACTTCTGTTAAATACTATCAATGTTCGCGTGTCAATATTATCAACAGCAACATTAGGTAATCTAAGATGTTTACATATATATTTGGCTTTTTTGTAAATGTTGTAAATATACTTTGCAAATAAAAACTATATTTTCTTCCTAATTCGTTAAATATACAAAGATAATTGTTAGAACAGTGACAAGGGAATAGAACCATACTGGCTTACTGCGTTATTCCACATAAAAACCTACTTTACAAACAAGGAAACAAAATATTAAGAAAAATTACATAAAAAAAATTGAAAACTGTATCAAAACTCAATCAATACTAAAACCTAAATCATACTCATGATACATTTGGCCATTCGGAGTTAAAAGGCAATGTCTTGTAGTGGTTTGGGTAGTGTAGTTTGAATAAAGTTTAACAGTATTTATTCGTTCTTAGGTACTGAGACAGATTGTTCAAATCCATTAAAAATGTTTCCTTAAGTAATTTAGTTTTTTACACTTCGTGGCATTAGATTTACCGTATTTAGGACTGAAAATAAATTTATTTACTCCACACAATTGTTAGTGCCCTGGAACTCAATACTTTATCATGTTCTTATCCATACAGTAGTAAATACAAACATATCTAAACACCATCTTACCTTTTAACACAAGTTATGTTATGTACTTACTGGTGTGAGGTCATCTGGGTTGGGAGTCAGTGTGAACCACGTGCAGCGCAGGTTGATCTGACCGTGCTCCACATTCTCTAGCGGAAGCCACTGGAAAAAACAAATTACACAGCTGTAATGCAACGGAGCAAAGAGTGCAGGCCTCGCCCCTAACAGAAACTTCTGTCATTATCACATGCAGTAATTTACCAGTGCACATGGCAGAATCAGTGAGCTATGTATTGTGAGTTTAGCGAGCAAAGTAAAGTTGTTCAGTTTATGAAGCTCGTTGTTGTTATTTAGTCTCCTCGATTTCTCCTCCATGACTTGTTCAAACAGGGTAACCTTTTGGCGACCCCGTTTGAACTGTGTAACATTAAATTATATCAATTCAATGCACACGAAAGTGAAAAACTGTTATGACAGCCAGGAATTAGAGAAGGAAAACTAAGAGAAGAGTACTTACTGTAGTATACTTTTTGAAAAACATCTGATGAGAAACCGGAACTTTTTTAAATGGCCTAAACACATATCTGTACACTCACCAAATTGACATTTCAATACACTTGTAAGCTTTCAAGAGAACAAGAAACATAATACTAGCACCCAAACATGTATGTAAATCAATCTGGTTACACTTTGGAAAACTGTTCAACAAATGATCCTTAGATGAACAAGAGCTCATGTATCAGAAAGCATTTTCAGTGAGGCAGATCACACAAAAAAAATGCTTAAAACTGAATGAAATGGCATCTCACGCAGAAACGTAAATTTTCAAAGTTTCTGGGAAACCTTCCAGGCCTGTAACCCCCCTCCCCCCAGAAACGTATGTTTTCGGCTTTTGTAAATTACCTCAAGTGGTGAATGAATACCATCTCTTGAAATCCTAGATCTACCCCAGAGGGTAGATAGCTGCACAGGTTCATAAAAGAGCTACAGTACACCTAACAGTAATGTGCAAAAATACGTTGCTAAAAGCCCTGGATATAGACCAAGTAAAACAGAAGGATAATTCAAATTGCTATCGGTGAAAAGCCTAACTAGCAGCAAAAAGAAATAACACATTTACATGATCATGAACTAAACTCAAGTTAGTGGTTAGTTTATCTCTTACCAAATCACAGGTTCCCTGTTGCACAATCGTACTGATGTCTGCTTCCACTCTGAAAGACAAAATCACGGTAGAGATCAGTCCTAAGGCACAGAATGATGCTATTCTCAGAAATAATGAACCAGTGTATTTTGACATGCTTGAGTTATGTGTTATTCTAGAGGGTTTCTAAATTGCAAGGAAAAGTTCAGATTGGCTTATGAAACTGAGTTGTCATCATGTTTTGAACTAAAAGGTGCAAATAGAAGATACAGTACCTAGGCAGCTCTGAAACTTTCTTTTGCAATTCAAACTCATCTACATGAAGCAGTTTCTAATTTAAGACTTTTTAACTTGCATTTATGGTACAGTAAGTGACTACATTCACTGGTTCTTGGATAATCTTGACAGTCCTGTAGCAGTGCAAACTACACTTCTTACACTACTGGGATAGTTGTACTACAAAATGTTGCTGTACTGCAAGCACTAACATGTACATATATACAGATTTGTAGTTACAAAAGCATTTCCGTCTGAAAAAAATTTAGCTGTGCAAGTGCACGACCAATTTATGCAAAATTTGCTTTAATAAAAATTGATATGAGCAGTAGGATGGTTGACAAACCATAATATTAAAATATGGCTTATCTGAAAAATCTACAGACAACTGGCATAGCATTGAGTTTCTCACAGAAAGAAAATCAATCTTTAATAAGAAAGATTTAATATTTTGGAGTCGTTTCTTCTTCCTTTGAAGATAATTTTTCTAACTTCTAATAATTACTTTTCGTGATAAAATCTGACAATTTCTACAGCTACATGTAATTAATAAACATTCTGGACTTACGATCCAAGGCTTTCATCATCAGATGCTTTGTCTTCATCAAACAACTTGATTTTAATCTTTTGTCCCTGCTGACTGTCAACAAACACCTGTAGACAGAGAATAAACCTTAGTTAACAGCTTGTAAGCACACTGATTTCATTAACTGTTAGGGCCTCTATTTAAGCACATACATGTATGACCATCTCTGATGCACTAGCAAGAACCATAAAGGACAAATTAAAAATAATATTAATACTGATTACAAAAATAATAATTATCATTATAAGTGAAGCATTACATAGATTGAAGATGGTCTCCTGCAAAAACCATAAGGGCTAATCGAGGGGGGTGACCTCGAAATGTTAAGAAATTTACACTGGAGGTCAGGATTTACTTGAAAAATATTCATAAAGGACAGAAAAAAAGCATTTCACACATAAACACACCTAACAATGATCAGTGCAAGTTTATCAATTGTCGTTAAGGTGTCCCAAAGGACACAATACACGTAAAATTTTCACAGGTCTTTGAAAACAAGTCCTTTGGACTCCAGGCTACTGCACTGCACTAACAAGAGCTCTTAACTGTAACTGTCAACTGGTAGCACAATATGTAATCATCCTACAACATCAAACAAAAACTGAAACCATTATACTGGGAAACTAGTTCTGAAAAATACTTTTTCTGCATGGGCGAGTCAGCTGAAAATATATTGATCAACAAAAGTTGATATGGTATGTTTTTCGCTTTTGAGGTTTGGTTGAAAACTGATTTCTATTGAAAAACTAAAACACACATTTAAAGATATTAAAGCCACATGTAACTGTGACAGTCTGACATGTGTGTTATAGTCTTATAATTTATAACGAAATCTCAATTCACAAATGAAATACAAAACCTTTGTAAAAATCTGAAACTGAATTCTGATTGAATCAGAAGAATTCACTCTCAAGAGTGGATTCTCCAGATTAGATTCCTAAAAATTTTGAATAAAGGAATACAAAATCTGGTTCTGGATTTGGATTGTACAAAAGGAATGTGCCCAAGGATGTCAAGAAAACTGGCTTAACACATGAACTGCATGTGTATGCAGACTGAATTGCTCACCTCAAAAACTTCGTTCCACACAGGATCAAGAGTTTCCTTCTTGGTCTTTGTCCTAAACGTCTTGGCACCAACTTTGCAATACAACAGAGACAGACATACACATGAATCATGCACGAGGTATTATGGAGCTTCTTTTGACAGTAACATTATCAACAACAATAGCAGAATAACAGTGACAATGATGACAACAATGGCAATAGCAATGTGAATGCTCAGCACTGATAATGATGACAACAATAAAAATGTCAACAATATGAACGAAAACATCAATAATAACAAAAATAACAATGATAGCAGCATTGATAATGACAACAGAAATGATGATGACAACAGCACTGATGACAGCACTGATGATGATGACAGCAATGGCAGTAACAGCAGCAATGATAATGGCAACAGCACTGATGATGACAACAGCAATGACAATGACAGCAATGGTGATGACGACAACAATGGCAGTGACAACAGCAATGATGACAGCAATGATGATGATGACAGCACTGATGATGACAACAGCAATGGCAGTACAACAGCAATGATAATAAAAACAGCAATGATGATGACGACAGCAACGCCAGTGACAACAGCACTGACAATGTCAACAACAATCACAATGACAACAGTAATGACAATGTGAACAGCAAATGCAATGGCATCAGCAATTACAATGTCAAGAGCAATGACAATACCAACAGCAACAATAAAAACAGCAATGAAAATGACAACTGTATAATGACAACAATTTTATTTAATACTAGTACAACAACAATTGCAAGGACAACAACACTGACCTGTAACAACTATGACATCAGAATGACAATGAAAATAAGGTGACAACATTAATGGAGTCCACTATGACAACAATGACATTCAAAACAGAAATGATAACAATGACAGTGACATCAATGACAAAACAAATTCAACAGGGATGACAATGAAGTCAACAATTGCATTGATCATGTTTTAGTTGGCATGTGTACATTTCTTTTTATGACATTATTGACATTAATTTTTTTAGCTGAGCATAAATTCAAAGAGGCATGAAATGCACAGTAATTTTGAAGAAATGAAAATTTTCACACACACATTACCCAGATGTAACTGGCAAAAACAGTTGTGGGTTCCCTGTCTGTGTTTTGCATTGTTATGTCTAATACAGTTATCTGTTTTGTTTGTTCTTGATGAAATCATATCATGGCAAAGCTGATAAGTAAAATAATATAAATATTACACTAATGAGGCAAACTGAATGAAATATACCAATGCATGGCTCAACATTAACACTGGCTCAATAGCCAAAAAGCACTTTTTAACCTGCAGGGCCAGTAACTTTTGAAAACTGGTGGTCTGATGGGGCCAGCAGCTATAAAAAGTCACTTTGTAAATTCTGTCAAACAGTCATTTTTTTTGTTGAACAAGTAAAAAAAACTCAGTCAACATTAAGGTGATCTAGTTCCAGACAGTGTCAACTTATGATATCTGTGAAATCAACAAGGATGAGACCATGCAGGCATTAGGCCAGTGCATTTTCGTGCTGGGCCAGTAAGTTTTGAAGTTAACTGACCCAGTGGACCAGTGACCTAAAATGTTTAATGTTGAACAACAACAAAAACAAAACCATTACTGAGACAACAGTTCAAGACAAAAGCATGACTCACCTTTGATTATGGCATACGGATCAGAAGAGCCTTTGCTGAACACTCCAATGTCTTTCTTCATCAAATCTTTGGCTTCAAGCACTTGTAGGCGAAGCATACCCTAAATAATTTAAAACAACACAAAATAATTCTTTCAGCCTATCTCTTTTTGTGTTTGTTCTTCTGTTTGTTTTTATGCCTATCTGTCTGTCTGCCTACCAGTGTAACTGTATGCCTGTCTGTCTGTCTGTCAACTGACTGATGGACTGCTGGCCTGACTGTCATTACTTGTAAGGAGAATTTAGGGAGTCCAGTGTCATACTAGGGGGTTCAGGGATATAATAGGGTATTTAGGAATAAGTATGAGGGTTCAGACACACGTTAAATGTAGGAGTTCAAGGATATATGCTTTGGGTTCTGAGATAAGTTAGGGGGTTCAACGATATGCTAGGGGGGTTAGGAATATATGCTAGGGGTTCAGAGATAAGTTAGGGGGGTTAAAGATAATACTAGTGGGTTCTAGGATAGATTCTAGGGGTTTGGGATTACATGTATGCTGGGGGGGTTCAGGGACATGATACAGCTAGGGGTTCAGGGACATGATACAGCTAGGGGGTTCGAGGACATGATACAGCTAGGGGGTTCAGGGACATGATACAGCTAGGGGGTTCAGGGTTATGATACAGCTAGGGGGTTCAGGGACATGATACAGCTAGGGGGTTCAAGGACATGACACAGCTAGGGGGTTCAGGGACATGATACAGCTAGGGGGTTCAGAGAAATGACACAGCTAGGGGGTTCAGGGTCATGCTAGCTAAGGTAAGTTTGAGAAAATACATGGGTGTCTACAGATATGGTCTTCCTAAACTAATAATGAAAATGAAATTGCTCATATCCTCTGAGCCTTCCTTCCACCCCTACCCTCACCACCACTGGGATGCTCCTACTGTATATTATTAATAGTGCTTACATCTGGCAGAGGGTATTTGAGTTTGTATGGATCAACATCAGTCAATGGGATGGCAATTCGATGTGGCAAGACAACAAACTGTGCAATCACATCATCAATTACTCCTCGGATTATGTCACTAGAAGCAAAACAGAACAACATTATTTCATGGACATACAAGTACATAATTATACATGAACAGTTATTATCAAAATACATTTCAAAGGTTAATAACAAATAAAACTGCAATGTTTAGAAGTTTAATCAATACTGAACGGGGTTTTGCGCAAACACAGAATGATGGAAACAGAAATGGAATGACAGAAACAGAATGATGGAATCAAAATGTGGAATACTAAAATGCAGAATACTAAAACACAGCATACAATTAAAATAAAATTCTATAAAATAAAGTAGGTAAACAGAAAATGGGATAAAATGATAAAAAAACAGAGTAAAAGGAACTGAATATTGCCTGAACATTCTCGCCATAATACATGGTTGAGTGAAAATACTTTGAAACAGATGAAGAAAAAACCAAAAATGCATAGGGGCCAGGCCTAGGGCACTGTCTGAGGGTCATACCAGTCTTTTGCATGCCAAATGGCTTATACTATGATTGGTTGCTGATCATAAGAGTCATGTTCTGTTCACGGCTAAGTGCACGATGTTGGTACACGTTGGCATGAAGTCGCAATCAAACCCAATTTTTCATTAGTTTTCATGAATCCAGCATACTTTATACACTAATTTCTA
>JANRMR010015679.1:0-15378 GCA_025434825.1 Bergia sp. 'catenularis' | reverse complement strand
GACCACAGTGCCCTGTGAATAGGTGCGCAGGGAAGACCATTGTTTTGGAAAAGTTAACCTGATAAGCTAACATCAAGGAAATCAATTTCAATAATTAACCTCTCGTATCTCAACTGAAGCTTAAAAATCTGTTTTGCGCCTCTTTACTTACTAATGGCATAATTATCTGGGGGTCAAAGTTGTGCACACGAGTAAAATAAATCCAGGAGTATACTAGTAGGAGTATATAACTGTATCATACACGTGAATGAACCTGTTTGTGTATGAAGTTATTTTTAGAAACCAATCCCGCGCGCAACTGACGGAACGAACTTGCGTCACGTCGTCTTGACGTCGGCGCATTGTCATCACACGACAGCAATTCACGACGGCACGATCAGACGAAACTGTCCACGCGTGCGTGGCTGTTTTCGAACGCACGCGGATCAATTGGTCTGCGGGGACAAGTATCTAAAAATAGCTTCACACGCAAACAGTTTCACTCGGCATTCCCATTTTAATACTGGCACTGCTGAGACACATACACTCCTACTAATATACTCTTGCTAAACCTTAGTTTTTACACCTGGAACTTAATGCCTGAAGTAATCACTGTAACTGGTTGATCGGCTGTCCTACTTGTGATAATATCTGCATGCACAGGTCCACAGTGACCTTGGCCGCCTGTAGAGGCTTGAAAATCATGCCTGCATTACTAGCATTACCGCAATGTAAATTAGGATTAGCTATTTTTAAATCGTTTATCCTAATACTTAAAAGTATCTAAGAAAGGATCGCAAGATGTATGGAAAAAGATTGGCATAAAAAATCTGAGTAACAAACAGCAACCTCTGATTGCCGGTCAGCCGCTCTCTATCTATCCATATAAACATTCGTTCTTTCCATATTTGACAAAGTTGTATCATTTTTCGCATATATCATTACATCAAGTTAAAGTGAAATCTTTTCCCCAGCCAAGTGGTTTATACAGTCTTCGCTTTACTCTGGTTTCCGTCATGTTAAAAAGATGAGAGTCTGGTACTTCGAAGTTTAGCCCCCAACAGATGATAGTCTCATTTATACAACTGGGTCGACAGGAACAAGTCGAGTAAAACGCCTTGCTCAAGGACAAAACACAGTGTCAGTGGTCAGACCAGGGTTTGAATTCATAAACTTTGGGCAAAGTTTTGGTCATATGGAAAACTTTACAACTTTCGGCTCCTTTCAACTCGCGTGTTATTTGAAGTTTCTATATAGTCAATTAGCTTTTATTGTTTCACCATTTCATTGTTCACTTTTGTTTTTTGTCCTTAACATGCGGAGTTTTTGTCAATAAATAAGATGAAACGTAGCTTGTAGTGTGATCTTTTGATAACAGCTCCCGAGCTAGTAACTGGGGGCTTCTGCTCCAGTCGAAGCAGCAGTGGACGTTTGGAATTCCAACTACTTTACCAGCTGAATTAGTGGAGATTGGAGTGGAACCCCTGAGAGCTAATTTTCCTTGAAGTGTCAGTCACACTATTAACCAGTACTGTGCTGCCCACATTACATAAAAAAAGAATCATATTTGTTTTACTATTAGACCTTTTGATCCAGCCAAGGGCGGCGAAATACTCTGATCTGTTTGTGTCTATGTATGTCCCAATCTTCTTGCTTTTCGTACGATAGTTCCAACTTAGGCTTGTACTCAAAAGTTGGATTTTGTTGATTCAAACACTGCTGCCAACAACTCCGTCGAGGTCTGTCGGTAATTATTGGCTTTACTGCAAAGTCAAACGACTAAGAAAGGACTTGATCGCAAAAACTGCAATAGGATTGGCTTTTACTAGCAAAATGCAACGACCATGAAAAAACTTCACTGAATTGAGGTTTCACATTTTTTAAAAGAAAAAGTAGATTGGGAGTTAAAGCAAATAATTCAGTAATTTTGGCAACAAAGAAAAGATGGTAGACACTAGAATATGTAAACTTGGGATCTAAAAATTTGCAAAAATGTTTCAGTAGGTGTTTGTCCTTAGGAGTTACTTCTTTTAAGGGAATCATTTTTTGGAATTGATGAAAATTGGCTTTCTTGATGACTTGTGAAGGACATACATGTAACGCAAAAAATGTTAGTACTCGGCCCCCCTTGGCCAGTCTTGGACGTGTGCCCAGTATATATATAGTTACACTCCATCTACAAGAGTCTCGTAGCTCAGCGGATGGATCCTCTGGCTTGCATTCAGAGGATCATGATGATTCCATTCCAGCAGGGAACTCTATTTTTTCCGAGTACTACGTACTCCAAATTGAGTAGCTCTCTCCCATCCCACGGTTTATATCCTTTAACAAGCTATCTGCTGCTTTTCAAACTTTATGGACTGTGGATAGCAAAGTAAGCTCTTTCCCTTTGTATCCTGATGAACTTGACTTTCTTGAGTTACCTCTGTATTGAGAGTATGTCACTGACATATAATGCTTTTCCAGACGTTGACGATAGCAACACAGACAGTATGACAGGTATTTGATATACCCCTTACGAAAATGTCGTGTTAGAGTTCCATAAACTATTGGGTTCATACTAGCATGAATAACACTTAGAATGTCACTAGCACTGAATAGTTTCTGCAGTGTAATGTTGTCTACTTGGCCGTTTCCAAATTGATGAATCATCCAGGCAATTTGAAGTGGAAACATGCAGACGACAAATAGGACAACAATAACGATTAAAGTTCGAATCACTTGCATGTTTTCTTGAGATCCTTTGTCAGTGGTGATTTTGCCTTCTTGGTTAATGGAGGCTCTTGCTGTCTTGGATGACAGCAGATCAAACGCAATTCTTGCGTACGCCGTAATAATAATGATCAGCGGTAATGCACATTGCAATATCAAAAGCACAACGGTGTATGTTTTTGAAGAGCCGTCTGACCACATTTCCCAACACATCTTGTATTTCAGCTCCATAACAATCACCAGTGGAAGAGCCATTACGAAGGAAAACAGCCAGATGAACAACATCCAAGCAAGAACTGTACGGTGTCTTAGTTGGGCCTTAAAGGGGTGGATAACAAAGTAGCAGCGATACATCGCCATTGATGCCAGGGTTAGAACACCAACACTAAATGTTACTGTCATCATCGGGTACACAAACTTGCAGTACGCCACTGACGCCGGGATATCACCGAACAGTTTTGTGTGTGTTTTCAACGGCAGGAAAAAGAGTATGTAAGCAAGATCTGAAATCGCGAGATTGGCAATGAAGAGATCGTTGACGCTACGTCTTCGATGTCTTCCAACGATTACAAGCAAAACCAAAACATTTCCACCAGTGCCCAGTATTAGTGTCAGGAGGTAGGCTGTCACTTCAAAGTTGTGTTGGACATTTGGGCTTCGCGCCCCGTCAGTTGTGTTGTTCATTCTTTCTTTTTATGTTGTACGTTCATGTGCAATAAGTGGAGCTTTTGTAGTTAAACTTCCTCTTCCAATCCTTAGAAACGAAAGACAAGAGAATTAGTAATAAACTAAGTTTTACAATTAACCAGAAAAGGGAACAAAATTGTTAACCTTTTCACTCCAACGAGTTCTTCTTCTCTTTACAGTATCAAAATGAAATAAGTTGATTGGTTTCAGTTCTAGAATATGAGAATTAATCTTCTAACTCTGTTAGATGAAATTTAAAAAATTCCCCATGTAGTCTCTTATAGAAAATATATGAAAATAAGTAACAAGCATTTTGGGGAATGAAGGTGTAATGCCTGAATCATTGAAATTAAAACAAAAAATTGATACAACACGGGAGAACCTAGCAACTACTATGAGCTACAAAACAACCACAATGGCACTTTCGTTTGTAAAAACGCTAATTGTACAAGACATGAAAAACGTGGGTTTTACGTTTGCTAGCACTCAGTGCGATGTTTAGTGATCTTTTCAAATCACAAGCAAAGAAGTCAAAGAAGACTGGTTTACGCTGCTGAAGCAAAAGGCAAATCAGTAAATGATCATAAAGAGGATACCTACAATTTGTGTAACTGTACGATTGATTTCAATTGAAAAACAAGACATTTTAATAGGAGGAGACAACCATCATTTGAGCACAGTTACCAAACAACGTTATGAGAGGTAAGACAAATAAAATTAATTGCGTCAAATGCCAGTCAGATTTAAACTGTTAATGAGATAAAAGGCAAATCAGTAACTGATCATCAGTAGGATACCTAAAATGTGTGCAATTCTACAATTGGTTTCGGCTCCATTAAAAACCAGTAAAAACCAAAATAGTAAATTGTGATAACTCCGCTTCTATCAAGGTATGTGTCCTCCTGGAGACGTTTGTGAAATGAAGGGAATTTCATTCCACAAACAACTCCAGGAAGACACATAGCTTGATAGAAGCCGAGCTATCAGAATTTTGCTTGATATTTTTTTGGTTGGCAAATTATATTCCCTTCAGCTGAAATCATCGTAGCGTTGTAACTGAGTTTTTTTCCTCAGTGCAGAATAAGCTAGGAACTATCTAAGCCAAATGTTCTGTACAACTGAGAATATTCCAAAATAACCTCGATCACTAAATCAAGCTAGGAAGAATCAGTTAGGCTAAATACGCTACAAAGCTTCGAGACAAGACGAAACTATGTTTGATTTTTACACAGAAATCCTGCGTGCCAGTTGGTAAAACCGGTTGAATTAATATAAGCGCTTTACGTTTTCATGCCTAGTTACTGATCATGTTCTTGCTTGTATTTTGACACAAACCATTGGATAACAGTTATAACACTTCTGTGTCGCAGATGAAACAACACTGGGTTTTTTAAGCATTTGCATTTTAACCTCTAGTTTTAAGAAGAGGGCTTTGCAAATTATGCTAGCATTTTTGAGCATTTTAGTGACCGAGGAGCATCGTATCGAGCATAATGCTATCATTATAGTAGAATTTTTCGTCCATTTGTTCAAACAGAAAATAAAAATATGTGTAATATAGATGTTGTCTCAGTAAAAACTAAACAAACCTGATGAATCAATTCTTCCTTTATTGTGTAAAAATTATATGGTGTAATTACATGTACTATACATATCACTGCAAACGTATCCCTTTTTGAAAAACCGAAAACATCCCAGGCTCCAGCATTGATTTCGTATCAATTTAGGTAAAATAAATAAATTTTGGACGAGCATTTTAGTGACAATTGGGAAATATCCACTAGCATTTTAGTGAGAAAGTTGAGCATTAAGCGTTAGCATTTTAGTACAAAAAAAAGCACAACTTGCAAATCCCTATTTAAGAAGAGGGAAAGGAATTTTCATCATGTACGGAAGTCAAATTTAACCGCTCTCGTATGATTTTATGACTTCACGAGTGTCATTGACTGAAACAAAAACAGCTTCATTCAACCATAAACTTACCCGATGTTTTCAACATGATAGTTTCAGTTTTAAAGGCTTGTCCAGAATTACGCCATATGTCTGAGAAGTAAATCAAGGATTTTCTGACTACGTTTCAAATGTGGCCTCCATTAACTATATTACAATCCATCATGCCCCAGGTGCGAAGAACAACCCTTTACGCAGAACGCAATGACAACTCTTACTTTCACAATGTCTGTGAAGTTCCAAAGTTATCTGATTTCGTCGTCTGTTTGTCTACTAGCATTTTAGTGCGAAAAAAGCATAATTTGCAAATCCCTATTTAAGAAGAGGGAAAGGAATTTTTATCATGTACGGAAATCAAATTTAACCGCTCTCGTATGACTTTATGACTTCACGAGTGTCATTGACTGAAACAGGAACGGCTTCATTCAACCACAAACTTACCCGATGTTTTCAACATGATAGTTTCAGTTTTAAAGGCTTGTGTAGAATTACACCATATGCCTGAGAAGTAAATCAAGGATTTTCTGAATACGTTTCAAATGTGGCCTCCATTAACTATACTACAATCCATCGTGTTAGTAAAAGAAGACAAGCCCCAGGTGCGAAGAACAAGCTTTTATGCAGAACGCAATGACAACTTTTACTTTCACAATGTCATTGAAGTTCCAAATTTATCTGATTTCGTCGTCTGTTTGTCTACTCGCAAAGCACTGTCTGACTTTTACAGCTTAGTAAAAACAGCGAGTATAATTGTTTTATAGATCAAAATGCGGTCAGTTTTTCCTTGGCTGTTTTCAACTTTAATCCTTCCTATTAATTCTTCAGCCAACATGCCTGTAAAAGGTTTACGAGACGTTGGCAAACAATTCGAAAACTGAGTAAAACTTAGACGTATAAATTGCGGCGAAAGAAACCTGAACTTAAAATGATGGTCTCAGATAAAGTTTCAATTCTATTTAAAAATGTGTTAGACTCATAGCTACAAACACGATGCCGCACTGTTCCATTTGATAGCCAGAACACAGCCGTTTCAGAAATTTAGTCTGCCTATCAAATGAATATTTATATTTATTTCTTCTGTATAAAACCGAAAGCCAGCTTTATCACCACAAAGCTTACTAAAGCTAGCACACGTCAAAAGACTTAATTTAACAGGTTTCCCGCTTCACAGACAGCATAAACAAAAGTCTTAGAAGCTTTGCCCGTTTTTTCGCTGCCTTTCCTATAAAACTAAACGTTCAACGGCCTTTTTATTAGTTGAACTGCATGAAACTTTTTCTGCTCAAGAGAACGCACCTGCAGCTGTAACTTGATGAGATCCTCCTCATATATTAAACCTAAAAGCAATGTGGATGGAAAAATTGTTTCCATTAATATTTCAAGACATTTTAAAAACGGAAACTGCCGTTCAATTACAACTTGTGATGCAGCGTTATATTTTAACTTTACTGGGTATTTTTCAATATTCCTGGAGCGACGGGCTCTAAAAATTAAAGTGTATTTCACATCTTTGCTTGTATAAAGAAGAATAAATATGTCGTCTAGGCAAACCATAAAAATGCCGAGAAATTCAAGGTTTGGGCCATAGTTTTCAAGAGACAGATCATATTATTATGTTTATGTGTCCTGAAATCATGCAGTTTGTATTCATTAAAACGTGAAACTGCTCGCCAACCAGTCTAACTTTTGGAAAAATTTAATTATAAAAAGCACTTCAATTGTCAAAGATTGATTGAGAGTTTTCAAAAGCTTGTCGAGAACGTTCTATAGTTTGTGTTTTAGTGCTTTAGAAAAGAAATAAAAACAGTAAGATGCAGACAGACAGCAAATTCTATTATAAACACATATTTCTTTTAATATAATCATAATAATGGTAGTTTGGTTTCATGCACGAATATGTTACGTTAAGTTTAATTAATCGAAATCCCTTTTTTTCCATCCAAAACATATTTGCCAAAGAAAAATTTATATTTCAATTTACACTACAAATATGAAGGAGAGCAGCATTATTTTTTTTTCTGACTTTTGTAGTAACTTGAACTTCATTTCGGAAATTCTTTATCAGTAATTTTGAAGACAGACCGGCAAAGCGGTAAACTTGATGACGAAGAGACTTTAAGGTAGTCACTCGGTGTCTGACTAATTTTGAAAGTCCAGGTTTGCTACCATCATCGTCCAAAACCTCTGTCAGACTGACTGAGTCTGCTAGCCGACTCCCTTGGATTTTTTCGGAAATGTTTATTTTCGCCGGTTCCCCTCTCCTCAATTTCTCGCGCGCCACAGGAATTCCGAAACCCGAAAATAAACATTTCCGAACAAATCCAAAGGAGAGCCAGCTTAAATGGGAGTCTTTCACGGCTGAATCTGTGGATTTGCTCTTTTCCCGAAGTTACGTTTTTTTATGGTATTTATCCAAAGAATTTTAAAAGAAAACATTTTAATTCACTAAAAAGACAGAGTAATCACTTTTGTCAAGGCTACATGCATTTTAAAGTGATTTATTACTTTGTGTTCCGGCCCGGAAAAAGAAAATCGACAACTACAACCCAACTTAATCCCCGACTAAAACAGACCATCCATACCATTTGCCTCTTTAAAAACTTAGATTAGTATCTCAACAGTGTCTTTTTATAGATTTTAGCCTTAAACAGTTTTCTTGCTAGTAGTCCTTGTGCATGCGCAAAGTCGTGAAAGAGCCTTTTCAAGAAAGCTAGTCAAACTCAAATCAATTAACTTATACAACTTAACAACATTGAACAAGTTTAGTTTGCTTTCTGCTTACCGAAAGATTGATTCTCAACTAATATAATACGATTGAAGATGCTTTTCTTCTTGAACTTCTTCTGGTATTTGATATGTCTAACTTTGCTACTTAAGGAACTCCAGCCTAAGTTTACAATATATAAAGAACGCCGGGAATCGTGCTGCGAGAAAATTTAATTTAAAATGTATAAATAGAGTGATTTCTAACCTGTTCCCGACGTTTTCCGCATTATTAAAGACAAATTAAACCATATTAGTACAAACTCTTGACTATTTCATGAAGTATTTAATTTCTTAATACGAGAGTGGCACATTTGATGAATAGAAACTCGCAATTTTAATCAAACTTATTAAGTCATCGTATTTCTTGTTGAATATAAGACAAACATAGTTTTACAAAATTAAATGAGTTTTCCCTGTTTCCGGCCAAAACACAAAAAGCCAGTTTAATAGCTTATTTGCTCCGTTAATTATCAGTTTGAAGCAGTTTGAAGAATTTATATAGAAAAAAGAAACTAGGAGTACGTGGCCAATTCATTACTTTAAATTACCTCTGTGAGCAACAGCGTTAGAATTTAGGTGCCAACCATTTTACTCATATAGGACAATCTTGTTGGCGCAAAGAAATTTTTTTATTTTGTTGTGCTGCTGTCTGCAATTTTGTTTGTCAATATACGAGGGCTTTAAGTTGGAACGTTCTCTTTCTTTACCAGTTTGTTTGCAAGATATGTATTTTTAAACACTCAACACCCTCCCCACCCCCACCCCCACACAAACAAATACAAACACACACACACATACACACATACACACACTCACACTCACACCCACACGCACACGCACACTCACACTCACACGCACACGCACACTCACACTCACACGCACACTCACACGCACACGCACACTCACACTCACACGCACACGCACACGCACACTCACGCTCACACTCACACTCACACGCACACGCACACGCACACGCACACTCACACTCACACTCACACGCACACGCACACTCACGCTCACACTCACACTCACACGCACACTCACACTCACACGCACACGCACACTCACACACACACACACACACACACACGGCAAACACAAACAGAAGATCAATAGTCGTCCCTTAATACTTGCAAATTCAAGAAGCTTTTCAACCATATTTTGATTTTGATTGATCGCTTAATGCGAAAAGTAACTTTCCTTTTTGGGGTTCAGCTTGGCAAGACGTTTTTAGTTTACAAACTCTAGTTACCATAGTTATTGTATAGAATATGTAAAAACAGCTCAATCAATAACAATTCTTAGGGGGGGAAGGTGTGGTCACAAAAAAAATTAGTCATCTTTTTACCGCTATATATACCATGCTATAACATATGAAGAATAAAAAATGTGGATCATGTGACACACGGTACCGTAGTTGATAAAAGTTATCAAATATTGACATCTTTTTGGTATGAATTGAGACGATATTTAAGAACGGGTTATGGAAATTGAAAAATTGAGAAGTTTATGTGTTCATAACAAATTACAAAAAAATAAAAAGTTTATGGGTTCATTTTTAATGAATGGCCACCAGCTCCTTTGCTGTCCAAGGAATTACTTTGCACACTTGGGTCTATTGGTTGATTCGTCTCATCAACTCTTTTCTCTCCTAAATCTCTTGATTGAAAGTTTCCTCCCCTCACCCCTCTCCAACAAAATTAGTTGCACTGAAGCGGAGTCCAAAAGAAGTCCGAAAGATCTAGATGTTCAAGATGACAAAACAGAAGAAGAAAGAAAAAAGAAGAAATATCAAGTGAATGTTTTGAAGCTTATTTGGTGATGCTTTGATTACCCAGATAAAATAATTTGACCTTAGTTTGTTTCCATAGCTCTCAATATAATACAAAACCCGCTAATTATTTCATTAGAAAAACATTTTAAACTTAAAACTGCAAGAATAAAAACAAGCTTGACCAGACAAGTAGATCTAAAGTATTCGTTTTCACTTGTGAAAAATAATCTTGCGAATCATGCCACACTTGTACATACATCCCTCGACAATACTAGTCTAGTCTCACAGAGTTTTCATCCGACGGCTGTGCGAGAAAGGGCAGCAGATGTTGCTTCAGTACAAAATATCGTAACAAAAGAGTAACATACCTACCCAACAAACATATTTTCTCTAAAGCATCAGACATAGTTTTGGTAAAAGAGGTTAAGCCTATGTTAACTCCTTACGTTTATGGGCGGCAATGAGGCAAACCTTGTTCAATTAACTTCAAACAAACAGATGTGGTTTCATCTCTAACTGCAATTATTCCCACGCTACGCAAATTAAACTGGTAACCTTCAGTAAACTCAGTAATATTCACAAGCGGCGACTAAAATGTCAAATATAACCCCCGTGGATTGCTGGCAATTACCTTCACGAGTCAGTTGTAATTTGTTTATTTCCAAATCCGAACTCCTGCTGGTGCTTGCCATTGTAATTTTGCCCACAATAAAATGGTGAAGTATATTGGGCTTAGTCAATTAATTGATTTGGTGTACTTTTTGCCCTTTATCATCATGCAAACAATATATTTCAGCCAACCAGAAACTAGATATAGCCAGGTTGCTGATCTGATTTCCAACGAAATAGGTCATTCTATTGATTTCGCCTACAGCGACAAGCGTGGACGCCAATTTGCCTATGAAGTTTGCTTCTCGTTGAAAATTGCGGGGACTTTTGGTTAAAAGTAGTATTTTACACTCTTTTTATAAGAACGTTAAGGTTGAAAAAAACCCAAATTTAAGAACATGCTAAGAACTTGCTGAGGCTGGAGATACGTAGAGAACATTTATTTTAATGGAGATAATTTGTTGTTAAACTGTAAAATAATGCCTAATGCACATGCAACATCGCCCGATGGCTACTCCGAATGTGGATATACAAAGGCAACTGGTGGCACTTGCACATATTTTAAGAAAACACTAAATTACCGTACCCAATTCTAAAATATAAGAACATTTTAAGAACATTTGAGGCTGAAATTCTCAAAATATTTAAGAACATCCATCCTCAGCCTCAATATTAGACGTTCTTATAAAAAGAGTGTAATCCTGAAGCCCCTAAACTGACATCGTCTGAGAGACTAACTCAAAAGCTAATAGGATATAAATTATGTGTTTCACTGCTTGGTTTTTGGAACTCCAGCAACAGCTCTCGTCACTTTAGGAAGCACTTATAGTATGTATAGCGATCTATTAATTGAGCAGTGAAAAATATAAAGAAATGGATATAACTTTCCCACACTTTTTTATCATTTCCCACTTGTTCATTCCAGGGGTTTGCTGAAAGCAACTGAGAAAACGCAACTATGAAATACAAGAAAGAACTCTCTATGGTCAAACCAGAAGGCTGACTATATGCAATAAAATACGGTGAGAAAGTCGTGTAAAAATAACAAGGATTTTATGAAACTGTAGCATAGGGATCATGTGTTTGTCACTAGATTATTAAACATTGCGAATTAATCAAGACAGAATACTTTTTTCACCAGTTAAGCCTGGTTTTTATATAGTTCTCCCGAACAAACAAACGAACGAATAACAATGGCTCTGACAAAGTAGCGTTGTATTTTTATTGATTTTCCACAAGAATATGTAGAAGGCAGCACTTTTCGAACAGGTTTTAAACTGGTTTCATTGTTACGTGTGTGCATTGGTTATAACTGCTGTCAGTTAACTACAGACGTTTATCATACTTAAAATATCAAATTTTACTACAGACTTCAATCTTACAGATGTAAATACATGTAATTTTTAATCTTAAAAATATAAGTAATATGTAACTGATATACTACTACAGACTTTTATCTTATAAATATATAAAGTAATATATAACCAATGTATAACTACAGACTTTCGTCCAACGCGGAATATTAATGATTGCATAGCTAATAAATAATTTCAGACTTTCATCTTGCAAATATAAATAATACATAATTAATATGTATAACTGCAGATGTTCATGTTAAAAATATAAGTATAATATTTTAAAATATGATACATATGGACAGACTTTCATCTTACAAAACAAAATCACTCTACCAGTTAATATGCTGTGACGTAACTGTTGGCGTGAAGACGTAGGAGCGTTCTAATCCACTCTTCTGAAAACTTGAAATTATACGAATGCACAATTCCTTTAAAGCGGTTTAAAACTTGACAGTGTTTGACTCGTGTGATTTCTCTCACGATCCTTGGTCATGCTCAAAAGAAAAAAATGGCGGAGCTTTTGTTTCGCGTTGGTCAAACAGGTGAAGAAAGGTTCTGTTAGTATCTTACAAAACAAATTCGCTCTACCGGTTAATGTGCTGTGATGTAGCTGTTGGCAAGGAAACTTTGGCAGCATTCCCATCTTTTGTACGACTTGAAATTGTGCAGATATAGAATGGTCTACGCGTTTTACTAAGTTCCTATAATACCCACACTGTAGAAGGACAACTTATATCTACCTCATATCAGTCTGAGATAATTATTTGAGTTATTAAAATAATTTTGTCTTTTGTCGGATGTCACAAGTCCGTGCATCAGCAAAAATACATATAAGAACAAAGTATTAATTTATGATTTGGAGAAAGTCACTGTTGTCTTACCCTTACGGCATACGAAGTTGCTGAGCGTGAATCCTCCAATGTCCAGGAGTTGTATAATTTATTGCAGTTGTGTTAATGCAACCTTAAGACTTAAATTTATCTGCTCGTTGGGAAAACAGCACGAAACATTTCTTTGTTTTGTTGTCGAATAAACGAACCTCTAGTGACACATGATAAATGTTTTGTGAAGTCAAACAAATGTTACTTAGTAAACACCAAATTTCAAACTGCTATATGTAAACGAATCTCTCTAATGTGAGAAACAGACAGAGGTTAGATAGCATTCTCATTGTCTTTGGTAACGAGTATTTTAATTCAGTTCTTGGTTTGCAATGCATGACATCACAGAAATACTTATTTGGAACCGAGGGAAAAGAAATGTTTCCGAGTGTACGGAAGCTGCAAAAATACACAACTTAGTTTTAAAAAATCAACATAGCAGCCAGAATTACAAAATTGTTTATATACGCTGTATATATGCGAAAAACAAATTTCAGTGAAACCCATTTGGTTTTGCTACAATATCTAAATGAAACATATTTTAAATATTTATCTCTCCAAACATTCTAGCTTCTAAAAGTTTGTTGATTTTTGTGTCCAGCGATATGCCAACAGGATACGCTCAAGGCTTAGTAACGAAGTTCAAATATTTAAAACCTCAAATCAAAAGAACTTATTATCAGGCGCGTTCCTGGCCAATTTTTACCTGTAAGCCAGGATGCACAAGTTGAACAAAAATGTTTATCGTAGCATAATATAGGTACATGATACAAGTTTTATGACCAGCAATTTTCGTATCAGTTGCAGTAGGAAAAGCAGTCTAGAGACAACATAAGGAATGTTTAACCCTACAGGCGAAATATGACTCCTCCGTTTAGGCACTTTAATAGGAACTTTCAATAAAAAAAAAACTTGTAAGCCAGTGCTTACCTGGCTTATAGGCAGTTACGCGCCTGATTATCCTAAAATTTAGCAGGAGGACTTTAAAAACCGTCAAAGACACAATTTTAAAAGATCCATAGTTGTTTTCTTGCTGTTATTGTTGTTGTTGTTGTTTTTCTGTGGGGTCGCATGCAAAACAAGTTTCCCGGCCGTTATAAACGAGTAGCTAAAACTAATTTGTATTGCTGTTTACAGAGTGAAAAGGTTGAGTTTCTTTACCACGTAATTGTTCTATTCATTGGCCGTATTTATCCTAGAAGACGTCTAAGATATTAAGACCACTTAGACGTTAACAGGAACGTCTGGTCACAGGATTGCGTAGCCAGGCAAGTTAATATAAGAAAATGTATTGGGAGCGTGCCTATATAAAGGAAATGTATGAAAATTTAGAATTTGCCCCGAAAATTCACCCAAACTCTAAATTCTCATGCATTTCCTTTATATATGGGCACGCTCCCATCATTTGCTTATATCAGCTTACACTGGCTACACAATCACAGCTTGGGCTACCTGTGGTACGTGACGGCGTTAAGTTGAAGCGTAGCTGACCGCGCGATGTTTCCACGAAAACAAGGCCTGAGTAAGAGATCTCAATCCACTATACTGAAAAAGATGGCGGCTTTACATTTGACCACAATGCCTTGCAAGCCTAACTTAGCGAAAAACCATTGTTTTGGGAAACTTTTCCATGCACTAACAACATTGTGTATGCTAGGTTTGAAGACTTCAGATCTTTTCTGTACGTTTTCATGGGTATTTTCATGTTTTTGCGCGCTAGGAGATACGAGACGGCTTAGACGTTCTTGAAGACAAGGTTGTCTGTAAGACCTTCTGCTCAACGGCCTTAGCAATAGACGTCTTAGTCGTCTGGACGTTAGGGTTGTCTCTTTTGTTTATCGTCTTAGACGTCTCCTGGGATAAATACGGTCATTTAATGTAGCTTTATCTTAACCCTATTCAAGCTAATGCTGTGAAACTTTGCAGTAAAGTAGTTCACTGAAAACTAATTAGTTTGATATAGTTAAATTCTGCTCATGACGTTATTATATCGTTACAATGACGTTATATCTGTAAAAATCTAGGGTTTTTTTAAAAAAAATACCCGTGTTATTTTGAAGACCACATTAGAGAAACGTATTTACAAAAACTACTGAAATATTCAAGAATAATCGTAATTCAATGAAATTCGATATAGTATGAAGTTGAGTTTTGCGAATTGACGGGGTGGGAAGAGATCATAGGTAAGAAATGCTCCCTGTATTTTTTTTAAAAATCAGAAAATAGTCGGAAATCCTCGGAATAGTAAACTTTCGAAATTCTTCGCAAGGATATCGTTGACTACAATCAGTGATAACAAAACAAGAAGTTCGCTGATTCGCTAGGATATTGCTCTGTCGTGTACATATTCAAAATATAGTTTTGTCTTTACAATGATGGATGAAAAAGCTGAATAAACCGATAATCCTCAGTAACATACAAACTGCGTAGCCCATGGAATTGGTGGTTCAAATAATTTTACTGGATTTATGAAGTGAAGAAGCTGGTGACTAACTCTCTTTTGGATAATTGTGACAAGTAGAAAGGGTAAAGGTAAAGGTAAAGGCAGCCCTTATTTAACGTCGGTAGTTCCGTCAGCTCCTAGAGCTGGTATCAATGGAAGGTAAAGGTAAAGGTAGCCCTTATTTAACGTCGGTAGTTCCGTCAGCTCCTAGAGCTGGTA
>JANRMR010015568.1:0-15381 GCA_025434825.1 Bergia sp. 'catenularis' | reverse complement strand
CACTCTTCGTAAAGATTCGGAAACTCCGACTGCTGCCAAACATTTGCAAAACAAAAGACTGAATAAATCTGAATATATCATTGCTGGGGGTCTTTCCAAATTTTTGTCCCATGCCTTAATTGGCCTGAGTACCGAAAGTACCTGCGAATGGACATTGCAACATTTAGTTTTTATATTATTAGTTTTAAAAATAACTTCTTTCTGACTCCAAAGATCGATAAGCTGTTCCGTTTCTTGTTCCGAAAATTGTTCTTCACCGCCGCCATCTTGAAAGTCGCGGGTTTTGCCAGCTCGCTCCAGTCCTAACCGTGACAGTGTTTACAACTTTTCTCGCAATTGTCGTAGGATTTTGAAACATGATTTAAAATGCTACGACAAGACTTAGGTCGCATGCGTCATTTCTTTGAGTATATTTACACGATGAGATTTCGTGTCGCGCGCGTCAATCGCATGCGACAATCGTATCGTGTAAATCGGCCTCAAGGATTGCTTCTAACTAAAACAAGTGTACCCAGTTCCAACAAAAACACAGTAATGAATGGGTTAAATCACGTATGTGTGTTTTATTAACAATGATAATATTGCTGTATTGGGTAAAAACTCATCAAGCTGTTTCTAGTATATTACAATGGTAGAATTACGTAACAATTACAAATATAATTACTGTGCAAACTCTGACTCTGTTAAAGAGTCAAATACTTGCTGTTTTTAAAGGGACCCTTTCATAGCTAAATTAAAGGGTTTTCTCTTTTCCAGAAGTTGAATTTTTACCTTATTTATCCAATGGATTTCAAAAGAAACATCTTAATCCACTAAAACGACAGTAATCGATCACTTCTGCCAAGGTTTTATGCATTTTAAACAATATACTATATTGTGTTCCGGCCTAGAACATATGAATTGGCAATTACAATCCAACTTAACCGCCTCCTAAAACAGACCATCCGCAGCATTTATGTAACTCTTGAAAAACTTAAGATTGGTATCTGAACAGTACCCGTTTAAAGATATTTCAGCTTGAAACAGGTTTTTTGCCAAAATCCTTGACCATGCGCAAAGCCGTGAAAGAGCGCTTTCAAAGTGTAAGAAGTAATGTCATACAACTAATAAGTCGGCCGCGCCTACCAAATATATAAACAGTTGTTTTTTTTCTCAAATCAGTTCTGAAAAGTACATTCGGTAAATATAATTACGAATTTGTAAAAAGTTGTTGTGGGGCAAACCATTCAGTAAGGAATTTATCGGCTGTATCACCTTTGTTACATATTTGACAATCGTTTCTCTTTTGAAATGTTTATTAATTTTGATAGCTGATTCCTTCTGTTGAACTAAAAGTTCTTTGAAAACTGCTAGTTGTATACAGGCTCGTACTTTATGTTTCGAGCGAAACTTACAAGACTTTTCAATATATATAGTATTAAAAAACAGGAACGGCTGCAATAAAAATGCGACTATCGTATCGTAATAATGCAGATGTAATCGCATACGTGAATTATGTGGAATCCGTCATAAAATTCCCCCAAACTCTAGTTAAAATTAAGGCCGAGTACTTTTCAAAACTAGCAAGAAGCGTGACACTAGGTTTTCGTTTCTTGCATTTTGTAAGAAAATATATTCGGTCTTCGACTAACGGGATGGCAACATCAATATATCTGCTTCAGCTAAAAATGAGTTCCCATGCTAATTTCAAGTTAACAAGTCAACTCAGTTTTCACACCATAATCAGCCCCGGAGCAGTGCAACCCACTACTTTTTGCTTGTTCGACGTAACAACTCCGAGTCTCTCGAGGACACCATAACTGTGTCTGTTATTTGCATATTTCAGTACAACAACTTTGCTGTGTCTTCCTTATTTTCCATAAACATTAACGTGTTTCGTTCTCACTCTCTTAGCAGTCAATTTCTTTAGGACAAATGTCTCTTGGAGTTGATACCCTATCGATTCGGTGGCGCAGTGGGCGAGTAGTTAGCGTGTCTGGCTCGTAACCTAAAGGTCGCAAGTTCAAACCCCGGCCTGACCACTGTGTTGTGTCCTTGAGCAATCCTTGAATAAGGACTTTACTCACTGTGGTACTCCCCTACCCTTACGGTAGAAGTTAAATGAAAAGGAACCTCGTCCTCGAATGCGGTCTGCAACTTTACTTTATTTTACAAAATGGATAGCTAAAACCCGAAATGACACTTGAATATGCCAGGCAACCAAATGTGTTTTCACTTTATCCACATTGCTTTTTCGCATGGTGTGTTACACCGTGGTAATACAAATGGCAGATTGCCTGGTTGTTAAATATAACCGACTGTGGCTGCGTAATGTGTGGCAAGTGACATTCTAAAATTTTCAAGGTGGTGCCTCAAAGCCCCACTTTGACAGCATAAGTAACGACAAGAACAAACATGATAGGAATAATATTGTGTGTTTAAAAAGGGACTCTTTCATGGCTCGATCATTTAAGTTTCTCTTCAAAGAATTCAAAAGAAAACAATTCTTAATCCATTCAAAAGAACTTTAATCAATCACTTCTGCCAAGGTTCTATGTGTTTTAACTAACGGAGCATCACTGGTAAGGCAGTCTACAACAGAACAAATGATTACAATCCTACCGCCTAAAACAGACCACCCGTAATATATGCCTGTCAAAAATCTTTAGAGATTGGTGTCTGAACAGTGCGTGTTAAAAGGCATTTGAACTTATAACTAGCTACTAATTTTTTTGACAAAACCTTCGAACATGCACAAAGCCGTGAAAGAGCTTTTTTAAACCCTTGCATGCTTTTTGCAAACTCTTCTTGATTCTTGTAACTGAACTTAAAACGGAAACGTTCTGTGCTGCGTATTTTTACGAGTGTAGTAAGGATGGTTGGGGGTTTGGTGTCCAACGTACGAGGGTACTCCAAGAACATTCCATGATGTGCTAAGACCAGGCCCCTTGGAATGTCCGAAGTGAGTATTGTACACCGATGTAATGGAGTAATTCCCCGTCTGTGAAATGTAGCTAGGATTCGTCCCGGCAGTTTTCACTTCATTATCATTGATATCAGCCGGTCCAGGGTTGTCATCTGTCGCTCTTGCTGGCCTTTAGAGAAAAATATAAGACTCCTTAGTTATTCGCCTGCTTACCCGGAAAAGCTTAGCTTAGTTCGGTATTTAACCAAACGTTATTACTCACCGATCATAAGTGTTACTATGACCGCCTCCCAGTATATTGTCTGATGACGTCACATGAAGATTTCGCCGTCTACCTCCACTGAATGTCCTGCTTGAACCAGTTACGTTCGAAACTCCAACTGTACCACCTTGCGTGCTGGTACTTCCCGGAGCTGACCGTGGCAAACCCACAGAGCCTGGTACTACTCCAATATGAGATCCACAGGAGGAAGTGTCCATGGGCTCGGCACCAGACCTCTCTTGTTTTGATCGGCTCTGATCTGAGGCAGAGCCTTCTCTTGAGAGTAAGTGACGGCTATAGCACGTGCCACGGGCAGCCATCCCGCGTTCTACATTGTATTCTGTGTTGATCAACTCGGATGATGGAGTTTTCCTAAAGAAAATATGTCACTAAAACAACTTGATTGCATTTGCTACTACAGCTAAATTTTGGAAGAAATAGTTGGTGAATAAACCCCCTCTACGCTTTTTGTATCAAGCTATACAGGCCCGAGGCTGAAAAAGTGCCAGAAAAGTGAACACTTGCCCGAGGCAGAGACGAGGGCGAATGTAAAATTTTAAGGACACTTCTTCAACAATAATTTCCTTATTTGGAACGGCAAAGCGCACGCGATAAACGCAATGAACAAAAACGCAGCATTTGTCGAATTCTCTGCATTTTGTCGTGTTTCCTTATTAAAACTAGCTTCGTCTTCTTTTCCTCTGTCGCTGTTTCCAACCTGAAAGCTGAGTTTTCGGCCGTTATACAGCAAAAACAACCAAAAATAAAACCATTTTAATTGCTTGTCAGCGGTTGCAGATATTGGCCCTGCTGCATCGAAAAATATTAACCCTGCCAGGTGCATCACGTGATCGATTCTGACCACAGTGAAAATTATCGTTTAATTATAATAACGGATACAGCATTTCGCTAAAGGCCTGTCTAAAGGGATCTGACATGTTAGTCTGATATTGGACGCAACATGTTGGATCTTTTTGAACACCTTGTTGAATGACATTGGACAACGTTAGATGTGTTTAATTTGCTCCAACTTCTTTCCAACATCGTATATACTTGTTGGACGCGACATTTCTGATCAGAATGAACACCCCATTGTGTGTTGGATGATGTTACCCGCCCAAATGTCATCCAGTATCGGGTAACATCATCCAACACACATGCAGCAACAATGTTAGATGACGTTGGATTCATTTAAATGGGCTTTAATACAAAGTTCTGGTAGTTCCATTCTCTCATGGAAAAAAAAAAGTAATTACTTAGTTAAATTTGGACCGGTTAATTCAATACAACATCACGTTTTGCCTCAAACGGGGAAAGGAACTAAAAAAAATATTTTTTACGAAATAGAATATCATTGACAATACTCAATACTCTAAGCTTTGGGATCACTATTTTGTGTTCCCCGGAGAGTACTGTCCACGGAAGTGACGTGAGAACCACAATCTGAATATCTTCGTTGTACAATTTAAAATGAGGAAGTCAAGTTGCGAAACTTGATTTAAATATGTTTTGCGTCTGCTAATACTTCCCAATGGACAAAAAGAAAAATCTCTACATGTAGCTTGTCTAAAGTAAATTTATATTGGCAACAGAGTTCCCCTTTAAATCAGTCAATAGTTGGACCGGTTTTTCTGATATTTGGAACAACATATTGTGGCTAAGTCTATGATAGGATTCTTTTCTAAGCGTCTGGAAGCACATAAATACCTTTGGAATGAGAAAGGCACGCCCACTTGCTGCTGCCTTCAAAGTGCTTTTTGTGGCAATGTTCTTACGAATACGCTTCTCATGTCACGTCTGTTGATAGTGACATAATAACTACGAGAAAAAGAAAATACAGAAGATGTTACTCACCTTAGATCTGATGAAGAGCCCCACCTCACTCCAGAGACACTCTCTCGTGAGCCCGGTCTGGAATGCGTCGAGGAAGGTCTGGGTACTAGCGGAGGTAGAGTAATGTTTCTTAATGCTTCTTCACTTGACTGTGGGGAGACCCCTGGAGACAAATAGGACCCTCTTGCTGCTGATCGCAGTGATGACAGTCGTGATGTGTCACGCCCCGATGGGTGTCTCGATCCTCCCCCCCACTGGTTATCATTATCATGCTGACCTGAGAAAGGACGCACAGCCACATCAGCTGTACAGTTTATGTTATTATTATTATTATTATTATTATTACAACAACAGCTTTATTGAAAATCTTCAAAACCTATTTACATCAGTTTGTAACTATTTGTAAAAAACTAAACATTAGGTTAACAAACAGTAGAACAATTTCTTCTATACAAGAGGGTTTATTACTACTTAAATACCTACAATCCCAGCCAAAAGTCCTCGGACACCCTTGGCAAAAACTCCTCCCCCCACATCCCCTCTTTCAGTGTTGGTCCGATGTTGCCGGCTTTTCTGTCCGTATTTTTTTCGCGCCTGCAAAATAACATTGGGTACGGGGATTCGGGGGAAAAGGAAGCCCCTGTCCAAGGTTTTTGTCTGAGATTGAAGTTTTATCAATAAAAGAAAAATAAAAACTATTATTATTATTATTTTATTAATATTACTACAATTATTATTATTATGATGATGATAATGATGGTGATGATGATAATGACGACGATGATGATGGGCTATGTAATTGATGAAGAAAGACGAAGAAAAAAATAAACTCAAATGGAGGTTAGGTGTATGTGTGTGTGTGTGTGTGGGGGGGGGGGGTGATGATTTCATCTTGAGTTTCGTAATGGGAGGAATGCTGAAAGTCCTGATGACAGGAGGGGGGATGAGGTGGGAGGGGGCTTGCCATCTGTTTAGGAGATGTCTAGCAATAATATCAGAATCTTTATTTGTTATAAGTGGGTTCCTTTCTGGAATAATCCACACATAAAAAATAATGCTAGAAAGAAAAACACATTGCTCTTTACTAAATTTGCACTAACTTCTAATTATGCTGAGAATACTAACTGATCTATGCTTGCATTTAAGACGATATTCCAGACTATCCTCCTACTACAGTTGTTTTTCAATATATGTGTTTCTGTGTTTTGTAACGATTTTGCATATTAACAATTAATATTACAAGTTGAATATATGATTCAAATATTTGCTCTGTAAAATAAAATAGCGTTGCTGTCATTGTTTTAGTTGCAACAGACCAAACAACAGAAATTCGCCATAATTGTCTTACTGCGTCTTCTGTATGGGTGGATGGGTGGCCGGTTATGGCTGCTGACATTACTACTGGCACCCAATCGCTGACTTCCCTTTGGTACATGGCCCACAGCTGCAAGAGAAACAAAGCATTCTTAAAGGGGGTGTTTCTTTCCATTTCTTTTTTTGCAAAAGACGTTAAAATACAATTAAAATAACTTCTGCTACAAATAGTTCAAGCACGATTCTGCCTTTAACATTGAAAGTATAGTGGCTTAATTTCGAGGACGATTGAAAAGGGATTCTAGTTATGATTGGCGAAGTGAATTTAGTGTTGGTCCATAGGATAAATTATTGACTAACGCAGTATACATGTAACGCCCAAATGCAAAGATCCTTGTCAATTCTGTTTATCAAAATGATTTCTTTGTCAAATTAAATCATCTTCATCAATATAGTCTGAGTACAAATGCAAGGAACTACTTTGGAAAGTAACGGTTTGTATCGTGGAACTGCTCCTTTACAGTAATTTCTGTACGTGGGACTTGGTAAGTGTCTTCGGTGATCTTAAAGGGCAAAGCACGCATAAAGGGAAGACTACATGTAGTGCAATTTATTAAAAAGTCTGAATAGGAGATCCCAATTATGTTCAAAAGCCACAGACCTACTAGTCTCAATTTTGAGCTTGGTGTAACTCTTCATGATCAAATAACAATGCAATAATATATACAATAAAAGGTTTTATGTCCACCAAGTGTCAACTCTGAATTGGAGGGGCAGGGAAAAAACTTTAAATAAGTGAAGACTGAAGTAACTTGTAAGTTAAGCTGTACTACTATCAGCAAAAAAGTAAAATAAATCACTCACTGGAACTATACTAGCAAAAAACAAAGATTATAAAGTGCGTTCTACGTAATGCAATAGAATTTGCGGACACTGTCGAGATCCTGACATTTATATGTGTTTGGAGACCCTTATTACTTGGGCAGGCAAAAATTTGGAGAAACATTGGTGTCCCACGAATAAATTCCCAGATCTTTTGTGTTCCGAGGATGACACGAATGCAGTCAGTAGCTCACGATCCGGCTCAAGAGCTGCCTGTGGTTTGCTGACTGTAAACTGCAATAAAGACTTTAGAACAGCAACAAGAACAAACTGGGCGAAGGAAAACGCTAATATGGAGGTACGATAAAATCAAAGGTAAAGGTAAAGCGACTTTCTTTAAGGAGGGTAACACGTGACAGTAATTGCAGTAAGTGCTAAACTTGTGGCCCTCGGTGCGCACCTTACGCCTTTCCCTCTATCAGTGCTCCGTTTTACGAGTATTTAAAGCTACAGCTACACGGATCAGTGGAAAGTCGAAGCAGACGTTGTAGTCACCGAGAGTCGAACTGGGGACCTCCAGCTCCGAAGACCGTGCACTAACCAACTGAGCTACGCCTGCTCCTCGAACACGACGAAAGATACGAAAACGCTTGCAAATCTTCTCAACAAAGATCACAAATACACCGCAAAGGTAAGAAAGGAAGTTTCACGAGCGCTCGCTTTGCATCTCGTACAAATGATAGTCTCTTGACAGTCATGAAGAATAAGATGTGCGCGCGCATATAATACGTCATTTATTCAAAATGGTGCCCAAAGGGTAGATTGAAATGCAAACCAAACAAAGGCATGAGTGGATGCAAACGAACCAAAGGAATGTGGCCCAAAGAATTGTGGGAACACCTTTACAGTGGCGTTCTCCTAATTTCGAACGCAATAAACGCCTGTAGCTTCACTGCGGCCGTAAACTACGGCCTTCGTCAGGATGATGGCGACGGCGAGGTAAGAGGTGCCTACGGTTTAAGCTTTCGGAAACGTAGGGCTCTTGCCTCGCCGTCTAGACCAAGCTTTTTTTAAAAAATTGTCAGTTTTAAAAATATCATGTAGTCTTATAATTAGTTCAACTTATATTTTAGCTTTTAGACAAGTTGTTAGTTTTAATCGTAGGGACGTAAGGGAGGGTACAGTTTATTTATTAAACTGTTATTACACACCCTATTAAATAGAATATTGTTGTTGTTGTTGTTGTTGTACCACCATTGTTTCAATACATCTGAAGTGTAACAAATACCTTGAAGATCTCTGAAGAACTGGTCAAACACAACAAAGTTGTTGACCTAAAATTGCAGAAATCATTGAAAAGAGCTCAGAGTGGTGTGATACACATGTGCTATAGACTTTCGTTTTTCGTCTCAGAATATTGTCTGCATATACATGGTGGAGTGATGCTATATAATAATTTATTGCAATGAGTAGCAAAACATCATTTAAGCAATGTAATATGTAATGTTTCTTGTGAAAACAAAATTATACAAAAATTACAGGAGAGTATAGCATAACAGACCCACTGAATCAGTTATTTCTTCAGTAATACAACATGTTTTCAACTGCTTTAACCAAGGGCCTGTTTACATGTAAACCAAAAGACAGAAAGTCCTCTTTTAGGCAATGTTTATATGGCTCTGTTCACCCCCCTCCCCCTCCCCTACTGTATCCTCCCACCCCATCCCACTACCCAAAACCTCCTAGCTACATGCTTGTCACACCCCTATAAAAATAAGTCATCCAAACCCCCTGGCAAAAACACTGGATCTGCCCAGATTTACTTACCGTAAATTGTGTGATACTGATGAAAGGGTTTGTCTTTTTGAAGTAATTTATACTGCTTTTTGAATGTCCATAAACTCAAAATATTTAGAGCCTAACTGATAGGACGATTTCTTCCTTTAATTGTGCTGGGTTTGGCAAAACATGTTAATGATTCTGAACAGCATCACAGATATGGAGATTCAAAGCATTTCATTTGACCCATTGAAACACAACCAAACTTGGTCATTTCTCCATTACATGTTCATTACAGTACTAGTTACCAAGACAGGTGTGGACACCTCCAACATGTTGAAAGTGAAATATGTGTAGTCTGTAATTATTCAGCTCCCTCCACCACAAGTCCCACAACACAAATAATTTCTCTTTTAGTAAAACATATGTTTTTTTAAAACTATTCACCTGTGGTATAACATTCTTCAAGACATAGTGCTTCTTTAGAAAGTTGATAAACTTGACTGAGGGCCTGTCGATGGCTAGCTGTGCAGGTACAACATTCTCCATCTGAAAACCCGAAAAAATGACAGTAAGTTTTGATATTTTTCATTTACAATCAAACCTGTATTAAGTGGCCCTCTATATACATACACAAATTTCTACAATTATTATTAATGCACTGATGTGGAGAGTACTCAATGCTAATGTAGAGAAATTAGAATAAAAAACCTACAGTAAAGGGATAAAATCAAAAAATATAAATGATGTAAAATGGTAAAATTTAAAATTTAAAATGTTGATAATTAACATTAATTTTGGACTAAGATCTTTCTCAGCACCACATGTACATGTACATAAAGCTCTCCTACCTTGAGCATGTGTTGGAAAAGAGCCTTGCCACAACCCATTCTCTGCTTTGATTCATGAACATAAAAGTCCAACACGCACAGAGGATTCACTTCATTCTGAACATGCTGTAAATCCTACGCAACAAAACAATGTTAGCTTATATCTATCAAGAAAGAAAGTAAATTATACTTGTTTTAATTATTTGACTGAGTACTGTACACATACACAGTACATTACAGTACATACACTTTTTTGTTATAAACTTCTTGTGAACAGGTTGTTTTAAGGGCAAGCAGGGAGCACCCATATATGTGTTAATGTTTGTGTTTGTGTGTACATTACACCTTTATTTGATATGAAATATTGTTGACTACTGTATCCAGGGTTGTCTGTAACTGTCTGTAACTTTTAAAGTAGATGGCAAACTTCCAAAAGTAGATGGTGATTTAACTGGCTGGCAATGGCACAAAGCTTAAATGATTTATAATTACTTGCTTTAAAAAAGTAGCCAGCAGAATGACTCAAGTCGCCGGTTAATTTGCTGATTGCCAGCCGTTAGGGACAACCCTGTGGGGGTTGGGGGGAGCTCCCATATGGAAAGGGCGAGGATGCTTGTTGGAAAATTTGAATTGAACCCCTAAAAGGTACCAATTTAGGTGTGGCTTAAGCTGAGTTTTATCCCTAAAAAGTACCGATAAAAGACTTCCAGTGTTTATGTGATATGCCATTCAGTTGATTGGGCACTCACAAAAGGCACCATTTTGTATGCAAATGTAACAGTTTTGCTTTGAATAGCCTAAGCAGTACCAATATCCAGACTTGTAACCCCAAAGAGGTGCAATGAGCATCCCCCCCCCCTGGGGGGGCCCTGTGTATCTGAGGGATAGTGATCACTATAATTGCAATTTGACTGAACATCCTAAAAAATGCACTGATGACATCAGATGTCCATTAAACATATAATTATTTTGTCAACATACAAGAAGAAAACTTTATATGAATTTATGTGCTGGTAGAATGGTCAGTACATACCAGTACAAACAGCTTCTTGTGTCCTACTTTTAGAATTCCAACAACTGCACCTTTACTACTGGATATTGAACATTAATAAAATCATTAGTTTTATAATGTTACTGAGATTTGACAAAACATGAACCAACTAGTTACAGCTGATAGCGTCAATTATTTAAACATAAAAAAAACCCTGAACTGTCCCCTTGGATATTTTTTATTGTTTTATTTTACAGTTCATTTACAAGTACAAGTTTACAGAAACAATTAAAAATACAATAATAATTGAAAAAAAGCTACCAACAATTATGGGATTACTAAAAATAAAAATAAAAATAAAAATAAATAAATAAATAAATGAAAACAGACAGTGGATTGGGTTTTCTGTTTCACGACTGAAGTGGTTGCCAACACTACTCCATCTTTTCCTGTGGTTTTGCATTTCATTTGTCATCTCTGCAATGTATTTCTCTACATCATGCTTTGATTTTAAAATATAATACAAACATTTTGAGAAAAATGGCCTTTCTTCCCATCACTTACAACTGTACACAAAATACTTAAGCATATAATAGATCAACATAGGTTTTCCACAACTGCCAATTTTGCGAGGTCAATGTCTAAGAGAACATTTTCAACAGTCAAATCCAAAAACTTCCCTGAAGACATTGACCACCATTCAATGTGTTCTTTCCAGAACTTATGAGCTATAACACAATTGAAGAGGAGATGTTCCACTGTCTCTACTTCACCATTACAAAAAGAACAAGCAGTGGAATCAGCAAGACCAACCTTGTACAGCCACTGTCTTAGCAAATTGGTTAAGGATAAATTATAATAGAATTCCCTTATTTACATATCTATCTTAATCCTGTGTGGAAGCATACATATATTTGGAGCAATCCAATTTTTTCTCCTCTCCCCAGTCTTTTCTTTTGTACTCGTCCAACATGGCACCAGAAATCGAATTTTCCGTCTTCTCACAAGACCGCCAGCTACACAGGCTAGCTATAGATTGAATTGATTAATTATTTAACAGAAAGTTTTTGATAATTTCACATTTCATATAATCTTTTTATGCAAAATTAGGATTCAACTAACAAAATATTTCAAAAAAAATTTTAAATATGATAGACAATGGAAAAATCTATCTGGGTCTATCAATGAAAAATAATGTGCTTTGCCACAGCGAGGGTTGGGCAGTGGGCAAAAGTTTGACATAATGATTGGTACTGCAAGCAGTGCTTCCTGAAAACTGATAAAGAGCCTAGAAACTTGTACATGGAATGAGCACTTGAAAGGAACCTGGAACTAGTGATTGGGCAGACCTCCAGATGTTTGGCAGTGATGGGCTGTTGTAGGACCTGGTGAGGTAATGAATTCTAACTTCTCATTTTTGTATCATTTGCAGAAAAGGCCATACTGTTACTCTGGTCAGTGTTCTGAGTTTTGGTATTTAAAGAATATCATTTTGTTTGTTTTCGTCCCCTGGTGGTGAAAACTTTTATAGATTTGACCAAATTTACATACCATGTCCCACAGGGTACATTTACTACCCAAGAACAAGGACACATAATGTTAAATTGATAACAGTTTTCACATTTACCTGTTTGTCGAAGCATCTTTCATAATATAAAGCCTGTGATTTGAGCACTGAAGCTTTGTGGCAGATGTAATAGAACCTCGGAGACTCTGAGCCTACAGCCAATATAATTTATTGGTAAGGCAACAATCCCATGAAGTGTATAAAATAAAATAACTAACCACAACTTCCATATATTTATCCCTTATTCAATCATTAACTATAAGATCTGAATAATAACTGAGCCCAGTTGTCACAAATTAATGCAAGTTTACGAATAATTACCTCACAAATCAGTTACAAGTCATATTTGTACACTCTCAATTGCTAAAACAGATCATTTCGTACACACTCAGAGGGCAGATGTCAGACAATAACCCTCTTCTGACATTGATATCCTGGATCAATTTCCCTCAACAGCATGCTAGCACAACAAACTCGTTTGTTTTATACTAACTAAAATAACATCAACATTTTACAGAGTCAACTATGTTGTCCCTACAAGGGATTAACATTTTGTTGGCCAATTAAACTTCCATAAACACAAACAAATCTATTTAATTTTTTACAAAAACAGTGTTGCATTTATATAGTACAAGTATTTTTCCATGTGATTATATGCTCAAATGCACTTTACAAATATGATACTCTATTTCCCAGTATCTTGGTACTCGCATTATAGATCTTACTTACATTGCAGATCTTTTTATTTGATTTTGTTTGAGCTGTTTCAAGTTGGTAACATCAAAGATTTTTGTTTGGTTGGGTTGGGTTGGTTGGGTCGTAAAATAGAAATATTTAAACTCTCTGTAACTCACTGATTGATGAGATGATAATCTGCACATGGCTGAGAGGTGGTTCACAAAACTTCACAGTTTCCTCAAAGCTTATTTAATGGGTCGTATGTTTGCTTTAATTCTGACAATTTCTTGATCATGGGTAGAATATGCATGGGAGATACTCATCTAAATTGACCACACAAGTAGTTGCTACCCTTTTGTGGTTTTCAGGCCAATTTGGTCTGGGAAAGGGCACACATTTTGTCAGAGTTACCTGGAAAAGGTGTGCTTTTCACAAATAATCAGAAGGCCACATATGTAATTTTTTTTCTTATTTTGCTCTGGGATTTCTTCCCCAGTGGATTGTCACTTTGTAGATTTCTGGATACGTATATTAAAGGTAAACAAAAGATGGGCTACATATGTTGCAATCACAGTAGATATATTTCTCTTGTTTATAGATATGTCTCAATTGTCTTGTCTGGAATAGGGTGCTGATTCCTGCAGTTTGGTCTGAAATACTGTAGGGTATAGAAATTTGCTTTTTCAGGTCTGAAATAATGGGGCCAGAAACATGAGTAAGTAATCCCTGGGGGAATATCATCTGCTAGACGAGATGCCCAAAGGGTTTACATGTATTCACTACATGTTTCTTGGAGTTAGCAACAGGAACTGTTATGATGTCATATTGGAGGGTGTATCAAAATCAGCTGATTTATATCATGATATTTTTTTTCACATTTCTCTGGTGTCTTACAACTTTTTTATATACTTACTCTTCCAGAAGCTTCCCCCATTGCATCGATCACCTTCTTCAATTGTGACTGCTTAATGTTGAACTCATATCTGTCACAAACAATATATAAAAATTTTTAAAAAAGGCGTGCATTAAATAAATATCAATTGCAGAATTAATTAGGGCAGGCTACAAGTGATTAGGCTTGTTTAACATCTACAAGTATACTGATACTTGGCAAAGGGCTGTCCATGCACCTCGCCAAGGGATGTGAGCCATATATAAAAATATCGAGTGAAGAAAAATGAACATGTATGAAGAATAAAAGCAAGTCACAAACTAACCTGTCGAATTTATCTTTATTGCGGAAAGGAGCCAGCTTTTCATTAACAACAGTGATATAATCTGGCAGTAATTCATTTATGTTGAACGGGAATTCCATTTCACGAAAGCATTTGGTTCCCACCACGAGTGACGTGAAGCGATATCCACTTTGCTTTCTGTTGTGCTATCTTCTTTCGGCTCGTACTTTAGGAATATTTAAATTTAGCATAACTGCAGCCACAGACCTGCATGTGTGGTACGGCCAAGAACTGAAGAAGCAGCAGCGTAACTCCGTAAGGCAACAATAACGATTGAACAAACATATACTAGTAAACCACGAAATTGTCCGCTGGATCCGATAAACAAGCTCTTGATCGATGACAAATTTTCACAACTTTAAAACACCGCAGAACACAGTCATTCTGGCGCCATTCCCTTTACCTTAACTGTCCAAGATAAAAACCGTAGCAACCAACTTTCCGCCATCTTGATGTGGACCACAGGCAGCCCAAACTTATAATTCGTGTTTTCGAATACATCAGTGTGCCAGACTGCCTGCATATTTTAAGATTTTGTATGGGAGATTTAATCGCGTATCCAAATTTCCACATTACTGCTAGTTAGATCGAAATAGTGTACGCGATGTGAAACCTTTTGGAGCGATAAACCGGCGACGAGTTCCCTCAGTGAAACGATAAAAATTTCCCATACAAAGTCTTAAAATATGTAGGCAAAACACGAATTATAAGCTTGGGATGCCTGTGATTGGACTGTGCCAAAGACTCAAACCACAGGTAGCCCAAGCTGTGATTGCGTAGCCGGTATGTTGAGAAAGGAAATGAATTTGACCCAAAAATTCACCGAGATGAAATAAAATTGATCAAATGCCTTGTTAACTTGTGTGGTAGTGTTTTCACATATTTCTGTGGGATTTGAGGGCGGTTTGTTCATGATTTGAAGTACTGCGAGGAAAATGTAGTGTACCTGTGTTCAAACGCGATATACCACTGTGATGTCAGTGAACGGCACACGATGTTTTAACTTCCAGTAGGAGAATCCCAGATGGATACAAGAGCAGTTGCTTAGTTAAAAATTTATATGTAGAATTAAAAAGTTAAGCAAACCGCGCTTCAACCATTCGGCCTAAACAAAAGGCGAGAATACAAGTCAAAGAACCGCATCCAATATTCTAGTTAAAATCTT
>JANRMR010015567.1:1429-12480 GCA_025434825.1 Bergia sp. 'catenularis' | reverse complement strand
TTAGAGGAACCGAATAAATGCCTTTGGAACGAGGCTAATGTTTGTAAAAGAAGAAACATTTTTCTCGAAAAGACAAATTGGCTTGAAACGTGTTTCGTTTGTCCTTTCAAATTCCAACACATAAACGTATACATTAGGAAATCTTAGCACTAACTTTAACAAGCCTAAAACATTTCAATGAGCCTTCATAAAGTCGAGGACTTTTCCCGAAAGTCATGTAATCCTTATGAAGTGTTCGCAGAGCACGTTTTAACCAGGATATATTAAAAAAAATTGGCGCGCGCGCGAACCCTTGAATCAACAAGCTCGCACGCGGCGGTGTTCAATTTCACCGTTTTTGTTCAATCTTTCATGCTCATATCTCGAAGTATAAAGTTTGTGAATTATCTGATAACAAATACCTGTGCTCCCATTGCTCTCAACAGAGTGTTTTCGTTTTGCTGCTCCAACATGGTTCTGTGGAATCCCCAGTAAACCACTAATTGAGTAAGAACTTTGAGCACTTCTTGGTAAATTTGCATGAGGCCCAAGAATATGGCCATGATGTTGTTGGGTTTGCTCGGATTTTACCACGCCATTCATATCAGAGGGATTGTTTTCCGACTTTGGACAAACTTTATCTGTGCTGTTGATTCGATTGCGTACAATTCTATTAATGGAGCTAACACTTGGGACATTGTCGGCTGAACAGCAGCCCTCACTAAGAAGTCGATCTCTTATCTCCCACGCGAACATGGTCGGGTTTTGGCGTTTGTACTCCGCAATTTTATTCACAACGGGACCTGTTGCTACTTTGGGCTTGCTGCCGCCAATAACCCCTGGTCGAATGGAACCCGTTTCGTAGAACCTGCAAAGAATCTTGCTAACGCATCCATGTGAGACCCTCAGCTGTCTGGATATATCGCATGGACGAACTCCACTCTGAGCCAAGTCAACAATTCGTTGCCGTACGACATCAGGAAGGGGCCTTCCATTAACAAACACACCGCCAAGCTGGTTGACTCCTCCGTGACCTGCATGATAGAGGGCGTTGGGTGAGCTGTTGGCGAGAAATTGTTTCACATAATTTGATAAATACTAACCGTCACCTTTCCCGGCATTTGGATGTGCCATGAGAGCCAGTTCGTATGTTGCGCTCGACCGACTGCTGTATTTGATTTTGATCCAGAAACCAGTCAGGCGGTGCAGAAATGCAGTCAGGCGTTACTAAAGACTCTCTGTCACCCTGCAGAAAGCGAAAACCTGTGAAAATCAAATAAAGCGGACAAATACTATCAGATTTCAGCAGCAAGTCATTGAAGCATGTCACCAATAAGAAGCAAACCTTGCAGAAAACACTCCACAACTCGCTTGCACACTCTTCCTTACCTCGTGGTTCTCTGCTTTTGCTAATAAATGCATATGGGTTACCTTCTTGGGTTTCGAGCTTTTCAGTGATTGACAGGAAAATAGGTTAACTTTGCTGATTGGCTCAGAAGCCATTTCAGTGTTACAATGTGCCAAATTTGGAAGAGGAGAACAATGGCAGGCTTCTTAATCTGTCATTCAAATCTAGTTAATAAAACCATTATCGCTCCACCGCAGTTAATACTCTGGGAATTCTTTTCCATTGTTGCTCATTTACTATATTTCTAAACCGCATAAAAGCCAAAAACTAATTGTATCCGGTCAGGCAAAAAATCTTTCCTTATCGCTGTTTAAAACTTCTAGTGATTATATGTATAGAAAAATTGCAAGTGTTTGACAATTTAGTTGAGTAAGTGTTAACATTAAGACAAACAAGTTGGTATTCTTTGAGCATATTTTTTCTCAGAAAAGAAGCCTATAAATTTCTAAATTTACATAACTAAGCCCTCGAACTCTTTGTTTGTAGGTTTAGTTTCGCGCGTAAGATACCAAAGAAGTTAACCAAGAAATAAAAGGCACTTAAAATTATGTATGAATAATCATCAAACTGTGACTGATTTCTGGTTCATTTTTACCAGCTGAACTCAATCTAGCGTAGCGAAGTACCTTAACTATTACTAGACAACCAGCTTCGAAAAACAAAACAGAGGAAGGGAAAATAACAAGTTCTAAAATTGTTTATGTTTTATTAAACTTGCCCAAAACAAGTGTGATGGAATGCGGAGCCTTTGTAAGTCGAAGCACAAGAGTATCCTTTGTGAGCGAGTTATACAATGACTGTAGACCGACTCAATTAACTTCATTTCACAAAACGCCATAACAAAGAGGGGCTTCTGAAGTCGTCTTAGCAACACAACTGTAGTCACTTGACATTCTCATTGTGTTTAGCTTCCATTTGAAGAATGGTTGTTGTGCAGCATAAAAACGGAACGGAAGCCGGGTACACCCCGCTGAGGGTGACTGTGCGTGTTTTGCTTGTTCGCCAGTTGACTTTGTCTACTCCACTAATTTCATGCTAGAATGCTGTTTTAAAAACTTGAACTAAAAGTTATCAATTCCTGCAACCACAAGCACGCAATGATGGTTCTACAATCAGGGATTAATACAAAAAGCACGGAAAAGCACGCGGATTATAATTACAAAACTCTTTCTCTAGAGAATCGTCCAATATTAGCTTTTCATTGGGCTGCCCGCAGGCTGATTGAAGACCTCTGACTTCTGATGTTTTCAAAGTACTTATATAAGCGCTGATTAGTCGTCAATAATCTTGCTAAGAGACCAGCGGGGCGTGAGAAGCTAAACACCTTTTAATAAGTTGAAGTGCTAATGGCACTTACTAGAGACAGCAGGAAAAGTGGCGCACTGCACTGTAAACGCTCTTTTACTATGGATTTTATAACAGACTTCGCCTTGACTTTCGTCCAGTTTCTGTACAAATCCCCTTGAGGCCTTCGTGATCCTTATCATTCCGAAGATAGGGACTGTTCTTTCTATTAAACAAACAATGAATGAGAAACACGGAACTTTTTCGGAGATTTCGATTTCGACATCACTGAGTGAGACGGGGAGGAGCTTAACTTCCGTGCGACTTTGATTTAAGTGTTGCCGTTATCATTGCGAACGATTTTGGAACGAATACAGATTCACGATATTCGCCTCACCAGCTACAAGAGCTGCACTGACGACTGAAAAATATTTCACAGCTAAATAGCTCTTCAATTCGCCTTGATCTTTCCGACCACTGTCATTTTCAAGGGCTCGGAAATGTCGAGATTCAGTTTTAATAGCAGTGAAAAAAATGAACTGTATGATCTGGATTTTCTCTCTTGAAATCTTTTTTTTTCTTTTTACAGACGTTACTGTCTTCTTGTTTCGTAGTATAGTAGTTAGCGTCGGCTTTTGAAAATGTTTTACAGGTAGCCCCATGCGTGTATCGCACGTGCAGTCGATTACAGCTACTCGGCCCGTTAACATTGTCAAGTCCACTTGAAGATGAACTTGCTTCAACTACAAAACCACCAAATAATCACTTACCCGCAATCCCTGATTTTGATTTGTTAGAATGGATCACTGAATTTTCAGTAGTCAACAGACAGCAAGTTAAGATCATCCGAATTGCGAAGGGTCAGCGAAAGATCAATTAAATAATTAATAATGCTTCGATAGACACTAGCTATGTTTGTGCGTCACAGCTATCAAACCAATTTCTATAAGTTGATAACATTCCAACGCTCACGCAGGCTAGAAACAATAACCACTGCCACAGGCAAAACTGCCCTATTTTATTTAACTTTAGTTGATTCTCAAAAGGAATAAACAGGCCACAGTAAAGAAGTTTCGATTCTAAGAAATCTTTTACGCGAACAACAAAGTGAGTAACACAATAAGCTTTTCATATCATTAAAAAAACTGGCATTCAAAGCGCAAAGCTACAAGCAGAAACAACACTTTATAAAACTGAATTCACTTCTTTACTTTCGAAGCCTTTTCCACCATTTTGGATTTTTGCGTCTAGTGATGTTAGTGACAGATGTGACAGTCTTGCATGCATGAAAGAACTGTCTTTTCTCTTGTGGTTTCCTGGTAAAGAAAACTGGCCTAAAGCAAAAATTCAAGTTGTGCGTTTTATGGCCAAAGCCAAGGATGGACAGCGCAAAATACGCACACGATGCTGTGCAATTGTGTTAGGAATCACTTGCCGTACAACTGCATTGATAAACTAAGCTAAAACAAAAGTTAGGGCATTTGCTTTCCTTTGTAGTCTCACAAAACAAATAAAATGCAGAAAACAGTTCCCCTTCGAAATTTTCATCAGATCTTTTTGGATAAGACTGCATGTTCTCTGCTCAAATCTCCATCAGTAATGTTTAATATCTTGTTGTTTCTATAAGCTCAGTTTGTGTAATATGAAAATCACTCAGCATTTTATTAAGTTATTAAATAGTGATCGTTTTATTGGTTTGGTAACCACAGGACACCATTTCGTCGTGTATTCATTCAAGCCGATTGTGCAAAGACTGATACATTTCAAACTAGAATGTTAGCACAATGGGTTGAAAAGTTAGAGCTAAAGATACATGTTACAAACATACACTGGTTGAAACTTTGTATACATTTATGTGATGTTCAGACCGTATACTCCCATGAACCATGAAATCAATAATGAATTGGTACTGATCACCAACTGAGTAGTATAAAACGAAAAACGGCTACCAGATATCAAACTCGACGGAATGGTATCCCGAGCGCAGTCACTGAGTCTTGAATCTATCTATCTTCCATTTATTTGCCTCCATCAATAAGGTGATTCTTGCAGGTTATTTAACGTTGTTCTATGTTCATAACTGTTTCTCTTAGCAAACAAGACAAATATCGAAATTGCCTGCTGTTTAGAATTTTGAGTGGAAATACAACAAAAAAGGTCAGTCAAGGAATCCGTTGTTTAATAATTAGCAACGAAGCTCGAGGTGACATGCTCAAAACCAAATGCTGTACAGTGCACTGAATTGCCTCCTACTACATTCTTTTCGTCTTTTTCACTTTCTCTCATACATCATTTACATTTCACTGAGATTCTGTGAACACGCAAATCGAAAAAACCGGCATATGAAGACAAACCGATATCAACTTGAATAACTGTTGTACGCCCACGAAAGACGGAAATTGCTCAGCACAGTTAATAGATTCTGATAGCTGCATTCTGGAAGCACGATATAAACGATCAGTTAAAATTCCTTTGCAAAACTGATAAGCGACTTTCCATATTCCAATAAATCTAGAGTCTAATTGGAGAGAGATTCGTATTATTAATATGTTATTCTACAAATTCTAGTCTTCCTTTATTTTCCTTAAGAAACAAGAGCATACAATGAATTAAAACAGAAAGTCAGAAAATACCTACACTCTGCCATTGTGCATAAACCAAAAGAGAAGAGTTGTCATGTTCTGTTGCACAGCCGGAGTTTCCAGACCCATCCGCACGTTTCTGAAGATGGTGCAAACCAATTCAGAGACGATTAACCAGGTCATACTTTTGGATCTATGCATTTCAACAAACCATACCGCAGAATCGACACAAAGCTAAAAGTACAAAGCGAATTTTCAGTGCCCCAAAGCGGACGACTTTTCGGCGATCGAAACATAATCGAAGTTTGGTCGCCTGCGCAACAAATTTCTCTCTCTCTGGGTGACTGATGTGCGCTCAGGTAACGCATATGGTGCTCCAGCGATCCTCGTGTGTGTATTTACGATATTCTCATGCTAGAATGATCAGAGATTAAGCACCGGATCTTCGTTTATTTGTGGACAAACGTAGGCAGTCGTGTGTAGCTTCGGAGTCACTGGCGAACCAAGTGGATGAAGCGTGTGCCAAGCGACCGACTGCCATGAAGTTCTCTCGGTAGACCGTGAAGTATAGCCAACAGAGCTACAGAAGCATTAAACTGTTAAGCTACGACATTATATCTAGCTTAGCAATTGTAAACGTTAAACTGCCTTGTTTAGCGAGCGTATACAAAGAGTCGAAACCATGAGCTGTTTTGCGGGTGCGCAAGGAAGTGAAGAGAACGCAGAATACAATAAAACAAAGTTTAAAGAACCCAGCAAAGAGAACTTAAACTCTTAAACACTTTTTACTGCCAACAAAACAGGAATAATTTAACCAGAAGGTTCCCTTTGTGTGGCTGTCTTTTTGTTTGACATCACGGTGTGCCGGTTTCTTGTTGATCTAGTGGATGAGTATTTTAGTCTTATAGACGTGTGATCTAAGTCTTTAACCCTGGGAAGAACGATATAGAGAGCCATTGAACCATGAATAAAAAGTAAATTCTGTCTTATGCAGTGAGTCAGATCTGTCGCGCTCTACTGCGAGTTTCTTATTCATTGCAAAAGATGTTATACTCAACGAGTGAGTAGCCAGTGGATATTCGCTACGACATGGCTTGAAGATTTATCTTGAACAGCTGGTTGACTAGCTGAGAACCAGTATCTGGTCATGCCTCAGCTAAAATGTTACTCATCCAAGGATTGATTAACAAACAAGGATTCTTTTTATCAAAAGACTGCACATTTAAAAGTAAAATTCCTAAAACTGGGATGATACTAGTTTTTGTTTTAAGCTGTAAGAGAGGAATATAAAATATTCTTTCTAAGTTCCTGTTGCTCTATAAAGCGAGTAAAAAATAATCTAAAAAAAAATCTCGCAAAATATTCCTGCTCTAGATCTATTGCTCGAGAAATGAGGTTGAGAATGAAGAGAGAGGGAGTGAAGAGAGATTATAATACATCTGTTATAGGCGAGAAAAGCACAATCTAAATTCAAAGAAAATTTCAACACAATATTTACCTTGTATACAGCGACTACGGGAACTTGAGCAATCTCGGCTCGGTGACTTGTGGTGAGGTGTGTTACAAAGGGAGTGTCCAGCCCTATAAATAGGGCCCCAAGTTTACTACTCTATTGTTATGCTGATGAACCGCTTCATTAACTTGCTGGTTAATATACTTTACTAATGTCTTGCCGGGAGCTATTTATTAGACAAGCAGCTTGACACGATAACAGAGAATAAATACAAGTTTGAAGAGAAGCGTTTTGGAAGCTTACAATGTTCTTTGTGGGAGTTTTTGAAACTTTTTATGCAGCTGACAAAATTTCGTCAAGGCCCAAGACTGTAGCAATCGTTCATTACGTGCAGTCCGGGTTCCCTTTTCAATCTCCCATCTCTTGAATCATAATACAGCCTGTGTCTTTATTTTAATTCGTATTCAATGTTTTCAAATGTAATTGTCTTTCCATAAACCTTGGTGAAATCAACATTTCGTCAACACTTTGATTTGGGGAACAGTAGCAGCAACATTTTAAATAGCAAATCTGAAATTTGTGTTGGTTCTCTAAATAGCTCAGAATCTAAAACTTTTTTTTTCACACAAAGGAATATAAGGATTCAAAACGAATTTTGCCCGTAGCTATGTTTGAATCAATGACTTTTGGACACTCGTTTGTTCTTTAACCTTCACCTCAATCAATCGACTTAAAGCCGAAAATGTTGCGGTTGGGTTTAGGCAAGTATCATCTCATAATTGGAAATGACTTATCTTCACTCCGAAACTTACATCGTAACGTCAACATAGAAAATATAACAGAAAGTGCGCAACAGAAACAAGAATTTTGGAGAATTTGTTAAATTGTTGATAGTTTGGTTGCAGCTATTATTGAAGTTTAGAGCACTGGAACGCAATGATAGAAATCCTAAAGATCACAACAGCGAAAGACCACCTACAAATTTAACAATAAGATGCAGTGCGAACTATTTTGATTTCTTCTTTATTCTCGGCTATGATTCCATTCATTTTTTGGTACAATATATTGTTTATTTTCACTTCAGCAAAGAATAATGTTTTATATGCCTTTCATGAGAACTACCAAACATCCTGTTTATTCGTATTCAACATTTTCAAATGAATACACTTGTCAAGTCGTTTCCAAGCATCTGAAAATGACTCGGGCAGTGGTACACAATTTTTTTAAACCTTTTTCACTTCAAAGTAATTCAGTGGTGATGTATCTCATTAGAGTTGTTGTGTTTTTCAGTACGCTGTGAGTGACAACTTGCTGGCATTAATTATGACGAATGAGTGTCATTTGTCAGTCTTGGGATGTTCAACCTTTCCTGGAGTCGAGTGAATTTAAATAGGTTGTCATGCCAACACCAAGACCCTGGTGCCGGACTCTATGACTATGATTTATGGAAAGCTCTTGATCACGGAATGTCCAACCCAAGCTCATTCATTTGTTTTGGATGCAATTCATATTTCCGGAATCTTAACATCAACCAACATCCTCAAAACAGGATTCTTCAAGCAAAGTTTGCCATCCGTTTATATAAAGTATTTTCATTTACTCAAAAGGTTGAGTGTTTTTCTTTTCCAATACATCGTACCGCTTTCAAGGCGAGTTTCCTTCCTATTCAAACCACAGAAACGCTGTATGTTAACTTCGCTCTTTCTCATTTGTTTTAGGCAAACATGCAAACGAAAGCGTTTTTGGTATATTTTAATTTCTATTATTAAACTGACTTTCATTAGAAAAATATGCTTGTAACGAAAATTAGCCAAATCACTGCGTGGAGTCATTTAATGAAAACATTTAGCACAAGAAAAAAGTCTTGATATTTTTCCTCTACTGAGACTACGAGAAAACAGATTTGAAATTAAGCATAAACTCTGGCTATTTCTTAAAACATCATGCTCTTCATTTTGAAAAATAGATCAAATGAATTAGTGAATTACACTGGATAGTATAATATTTATTTCCCTTCCATTGTAAGTTGTTCGCTCAATTGTTCCACCCTTTATATTTTTAGCTGATAATTGTTCTCATATCAGCCCGAATGTTCCAAGCGGTAGGAACAAAAATCAAAGTTTTTATTGATTCCTAAAGTACCGCATTCGTTTCTTGGGTACTAATAATAAGTTATGGAATGCTTAACCATTTAGCATGCGATTTCACTCCTCCGGCCAAGACACTTAGTTGATCAAGATTTATTTCAGTTGTATACTAAATTTGTTTAGTAAGAAACAATAAACTCAAACAAAGCGATGGTGCTGCAAAAATATAATACTACTTATCTAAATCAACGAAACTGCTTGGCTTTCTGTGGAAGAGAGTTGAGTTCGCAATTCCAGAATATGTTACAAGGCAGTGAGTAAAATAGAGGAAAGGAAGTTGAACTTTTCAAACAAGAAAGTGTAAAACTTGAAAAGATAATTAAGACATTCAAACCAGTTTGTTTAGGAATATTTTAACCTTGACTAATATCGAACGATTCGCCAAACTGATTTATTACTATTTATAAAAAATTTAAGCTTCGAATTTTGCAAATTAAATCTAATAAAAATGTTAAGCTGTAAATTCTGCCTGTAGTTCCCTTTCCTTCAGTGACCAGATTTGGCTTCATTTTCAGTCAAAGGATAACAATCATCTTGTTTAACTAATCGAAACAGAACGGTGCTGTGATCTTTGTTGCGTGAGGGGCATTCAAGGACTCATATCTACTCAGGTTATTTAGTTTACACTGGTCAAGCCGTCTATCAGTAATTTAAGACAGTTGTTTCTTGGCTTTTTTCAGGCGTTAAAAATATACTGTTTTATTTGACCAATTATTACTGTAAAGTGTTTCAACACCGTCTGTTCACGGTATTGCGTGTTTGCACGTGTAGAACGTAAAGCCAAGCAGAACTGAGGTGCATATAGCTTACGAACAATGTGCATTGAGCCTTACGTTGCATATAAAGTGCACTCAGTCAAGCCTGATTCCCGACCCAGTACATTGAGCATCATTGATTAAAACCATCGGAATACGGGAATTGAGTGCAGAAAGCCGTTAGGCGGTTCGAAGATCCCCCGGCTGGAAACTAACATCTCTTATAGACATGGTGCTAAAAAACAAACAAACAACCCATTAGATAAATTTTGAATTTAAAATATGGAGCAAACAACTCACAAAGGCCGAGTTGTTCACAAGTTATTGTCAAATTTTCAAGGATTATTCTCAGCCGGATTGTGTTATGAATGAAGAGTTTTGAAACCAAAGAAATGGCTCCGGAGTGACTACAGAATATGAAAACTTATCAAACAACAAAACATTTCCACTTAAATCCTTAAAGTTATGAATAGTGAAAGAACAATATCACCGGCATTCTTCGTGTTCCTGCCTCAAGTGTTATTTTCCCGTTACAAAGAGAAACGTTGCTTTCTTAGTATAAATATTTGCCCCACTGAAGTTTTCTAACGACCATACGAAATTTTTCCAGGCCGGAAGGAAAGTTTTATTATTTTAAAGAAAAAACGATTCAATAACAACATTTTAACCGTTAAGTTTTTATTTGCTTCCAAACGGTAACTGGCTCATTGCCCCCACCGTGTCGAGCTTCAGTGGTTGTTACGTCCACGTGGGGAAACCGGCCGATCTGGCTTTTCGCGATAATCACTGACTAGTACCCAGGCTTCTATTAATGATTTCCTCTTCAACTGACTCAGAAAAAAAAACTTACTGATGTGATTCATTTTCGCGTCAGAAGCCAGGTTGAAACCGTGGTTTTACGTTAACAATGGCGCACTTGTGAGTTTAGTTAGTAAGCGTTTAGTTTATAGCAATATTGAAAACCATGACACGGTAGCGGCGCAGGCCAGTAATATAATCAATTCCCGTTGTCTCAATCATAAATGGTTCAACGGTTCTCTGGATCAACGTTTACAATGACTCCATTTCATTTCAAAATAAAAAGCTCCACGTATAACTCACCATTATTATTTTCAATCAAATGAAAGCACAAGCTTGTCCACAGGAGAGGGCTGTAGTTCAGTCACACGTGCAGTCGGTTAATCATGATCACCCATGGAAACAGAGCAGCGGGATTATTAAATCAACCAGGGCCCACCATTGTCACTGATCGGTCATTCAACGATCGCGAGGTTTCGAATGGACTCTATAAATTACGGAATCACTGGTACTGGGTTGATTGTAGTTGAGGCAACATCGAAAAAAACCAAACGAATTATACTGATACTATAAACTGCCGCTTATAAGCCCAGGGCTTATACAACTTCGTAATGGGTTTTGGATGGGCATTTAAACGGGAAGGCT